>PVIU01000542.1:210172-304142 GCA_004026605.1 Ondatra zibethicus | reverse complement strand
TCTGTCTCTATCTCCATTCATCGGATGAAATTTCTCCCACCTCTATCCCCGCCCCTGGCTTCCAACTTTTGCTTGATGATCCTGTTTGCTTCCAATTTCCAGGAGGTTCTGTGTATGCTTTCCTTGGGTTCACCTAGGTATTCAGCTTCTCTGGGCTTGTGAGCTAAGTGCTTGGTGACCTTTATTTTATAGCTAGGGTACTCACTCATTAGTGGACCCTTGCTCTCCCTCTTTATCCTTCCCCCATCTCAGCCATTCTGTTCCCTGATGCTCTCCTCTCCCATCCCTTTCTGCCCTCCCCCTCTCTTTCTGCCCTCTCTATACTCCAAATTTTCTCAGGAGAAATAAAAATTATATATATTTGGGTTCCCCTGTTACCTAGCTTCTGATGCGAGGGGTTATTCCCATATTTTTTGTATCTGTTGAGGTTTGCCTTATTACTAAGAATGTGGTCAGTTTTAAAGAAGGTTCCTTGAGGTGCTGAGAATGTCTACTCTTTTATGTTTGGGTAAAATGTCCCATAGATGCTGTTAACCTCAAGACTCAGCAGTACCACTCTTGGGCATATACCCAAAGGATGCTCAATCATACAAGGACATTTGCTCAACTGTGTTCATAGCAACATTTTTCATAATAACCAGAATCTGGGAACAACATAGATGCCCCTCAACCAAATAATGAATTTTTAAAATGTGGTATGTTATGGTATTAAATAGTTCCGCATGGAGTATAATAAAGGTTTCTTTATTAGGGGATAAACTCATTGAAAGAATAGTGATACACAGTCCTCTACATGCCTGGTAACTGTAACTGAATCCAGCAGCCAAGGGGGCCATGCATGCTTCTACATCTGGATTTATAGTACATGAGACCACACCCAAAGAGGGCCAGTATCTTAAAGGCTATTGGCCGAAGGATTTCTCACAGCACCTCCCCCTCTTCCTAAATAAGAGAGTTCTAAGCCTAATACAAAACTATATACAATAAGAACAAATATCAAGTATAAAAATTAGCATTGCAACCAGCATGAACAATATCAAGCAAGAAACATATGTTAAATGTTTCAATAGTTACCCTATCCTAAGTAATCTAACCCTTATATTAGACATGGCTTAGCTAAGTAATGAGAGGAAAGTCACTATGACTATCTCGTCTTCAACTCCATCAAAGACCTGAGAAGGGAAATAATACTATATGAGTAAATAAGAAATTCAATCAAGCAACTTGCAAAAGGTGCAAGAAATGACAGACAAGCAGCTACCTGGGCAATCACCCAAAGTCTCATTTGCAACATCAGGGCAACTAACTTTGGCTAAGGCCTAGAGTAACTGACACACCATTTTCAGGGGCAGGAAATTTTTCAAAACCATCTTACCCTGTCTTGGCAAGGTTTTGCAGTCTTTTTACTGGTGTCCTGCTTGTCCAGTCTAGACACCATGCATTTTGTCAGTGGGTGAGGTAAAGGCAGTTCTTTGCCCAAAGGCCAGCTTTGCCAAGAAGAAAACAAGCTCCAAGTGGAGTGTCTTCAGTGCCCAACATTCCCTCGGGAATAGATCAGTGCTGCCAGGAGCAATCATGTCTCACATCAACAGAATCCTAAGTTATTTAAATGCCATATTCTACAGTTTTTTGAAATAGTTGAAGATTACCTATCTGTGCAGAATACATTCTCTATGCATCTAAGGAAACTGATTAGTCTAACTATAAGTATGGCAAACATGGATGACTACTGACCTATAATACTTAATATCTATATAGCTTACAGACAAAGGATTCATATTAAAATATTAAACATTCTTTAAACAAATTTGCAGCAAATGAGAACAATGACCTCAAAATGAAAGCAATGTATAAGTATCTTGATCAGAGGTAGAAATCTATAGTAAATATGCTAAATATATCCTAAAATTGCATCAATATACAAAATATCTTAAGCAGAGATAGAAAAATGTATGTACACAATAAACAAAATAACTTTGTATAGGTGCACAAATATTGTACACAGAAATAGGAGCATATTCAATATAACAAATATAGCTTGAATTTGTATCAATGTACAAGAATTTATACCAATATAAATTGTCAATAATAATAGCTTACAAGTATTCTCACTATTTCTCACTATTATTATTAGTGTAATTTCACACCGATCTACTTATTATTTTATCCAATCCTGCTTTTTTCCCAAAAGAAATCCCTGAGCGGACTGAATTTCCACCCCCAAATCTATACCACTTATAATCAACCCCTAATAGATGTCCCTAACCCTGAAGACAATCTTTGTTTCCAGCTGTCATGGGTTCAATGTTTATTTCTATGGGATCCTGTAAAAACTAAAATGATGATTGAGTTTCAAGATTTCTGTCTGGTCCAATTTCAGATTATCTCTGAGTAGTCAGTTGGGTTTTCTGAAGTTTTTATTTGAAGTTCTGGCCAGAATGTTGTAAGAAGGTGTACCATCTCAGCTAGCGAAGTTGGAATCATCTTGAGCAGTTCGTAACCCAAACTCGATCTTAAAGAGGCGCTATCAGCATCATGACATCATATCAACCAGGTGTAATCATTGTGGGTCTCCATCTTCTTCCTGGAAACTTCAAAGATTACTGCAGGAAAATTTATTGTTCATTGTGGAAAACTTAAACATTATGCTTATATGTTCAATGAAAGTTACCAAAGAGACAAAAATAGGTATAGGGAGAAAGAAAATTTTTCTTAAATCTTTTCTTCCTTATGTCAATACCAGATGGCTCCTGATATGAGAAGAAACTCTGAATTTTTCTTTACCAACATGCTTGGATTTAGAGAAGGATAGCCATTGTCCAATTCCAGAGCCAGCTTTGATTTTTAAGTGAGTTGCGACTATCACTATACTGAAAAGTAGGGAGATCTGCATGTTTAGGTAGTAAAATTTTACCCTGCAGAGGATATTCTTTCTGTTTGGTGATTCTTTCTGAATAGCTATTTTTTTCTTCTTTAGACATCTAGATGTCTAAGGTCTCTCAATTTTTTCAAGATAGATATTTTCCTGCAATGATAAGAACAGAACCCAGACCCAACCCTTATGAGGTTTCCTTACCACCTTTAGGATTGTCACCTCTGTGGATGAGCTGTCATTTCTCTTTATCAAGAGGTTTCTCTTTTTCAAACCAAACCTTTACTAATTTTGATGGTATCCATAGCTTTTCTTCTCCTGTGGAGACAAGAGCAAAACCCCTTCCCCAACATAGCACATATCCTGATTTTCTTTCTGAGGTCAACATATCCTTGAAATACACCAGCTGATTTAATTCAGAATTTTTTTCTATTATCCAATCTCTCTTTGCTGCTGTTGTTCTTTTCTCATTAGCATTAAGAAAATTCAAGGTTAATAAAGCATTATACAATCTATTTCTGGGGATATTTTGGGTGCCAAACTATTGCAGTATTAAATAATTATGCACTATCCCAGAATAGAGTATAATAAAGGTTTATTTATTAGGGGGTAAACTCACAGAAAGAGTAGTGATCCATAGTCGTCTACTTGCTCTGGAAACTAGAACTGAATTCAGCAGCCAAGGGGCCTGTGCATGCTTTTACATCTGAATTTATAGTACATGAGACCGTGCCCAAAGTGGCCCAGTATCATAAAGACTATTGACTGTAGGAGTTCCCACAGCACCAGTACATTTATATAATGGAGTACTACTCAGTGGAAAAAAATGATGACATCTTGAAATTTGTAGGCAAATGGTTTGAACTAGTAAAAAACCATTCTGAGTGAGATAATCCAGACCCAGAAAGGCAAACACGGTATGTATGCACTCTTAAGTGGATATTAGATGTAAAGCAAAAGATAACAAGCCTACAGTACACAACCCCAGGGAAGCTAGGAAGCAAGAAGAATCTTGACAAGGACTTAGAAAATACTGGGAAGATCAAACAATGATATCTTGATGATGAGCTAAGTGTTGACTTGGAAGTCATCAGTCTTTGGGATCTCTTCCTCCTCTTTCTCCTTCCTCTCCCATTATCTCTGCAAACTGGAGGATAATTACTACATAGTTACTTAAATGAATACATTCAAGAAAATTAATTGCACATGTCTCAAAATTACTACTAAGTCAGGGATAGCATCATTATTGCCCAATGTTTATAAAGGAACTGATTGCCTACATTCCTGTTTATAAATATTGATCTAAACAAGTTTATCAAAACTCAGCAATTAAGCTTGAAATAGAAATTTCAAAATAATGAAACATCATTACACTGTTAAAATATCTAAATTTTGATATGAATATATTACCCAATAATAAAAAATAATAACTGTTCCCATTTATTCCGCAGGTACTTTTAGTTCTCTACAGTTTAAAATGCATTATTTTTGTATTCAATGCAGATTGACAGTGAGTAACAATATATTTTAAAAATGTGCTTGAGGTTGTTCGATCTATCTCCAGTACCACAAAAGATTAACTAATAAAATTTACATTATTAGCACCAGGTGGTGTAATGTGCCTTTAATCTCAGCACTTGGGAGGCAGAGACAGGTGGATCCCTATGAGCTATGAGTTCAATGCCAGCAAGTTCCAGGACAGGCTCCAAAGTTACACAGAGAAACTTCATCTCAAGAAACCAAAATAAATAAATAAATTATATTGCGAAACTATGGGTAATCTTTAAAAGAAACAATATTTTGTTGAACTAAGAATATCTTGACATTTCAAAGAAATTCTCACAAAAAAAATTAGGATTGTTACCTTACTCCAAATGGAAGATTTAAATTGAACTATAAAAGTAAAAAATAGAATTTTATTAAAACAATATCCAACTTATTTTAACTCAAGACCTAGCTAAAATCACAATCTATCTGAAAGATGTGTTTTTTCCATGATGTTAAATTCTATCAATAAGCCTTTTTTTTTTTTTGCAGGACTCTATTACCTTATTCATATTCTTTATTTTTCTTTCTTTGTCAAATTGTTTGTCATCTATGGTATATATAGCAGTATATCAAATTTTACGCAATTGATAAATTTGATATACTGCTGTATTTACTATAGCACCAAGTGCTAAATTACAACTAAAGTCAAGTTTCAAAATTTTGCATAAGTTGTTTATTTCATTGTGAATTGAAACTATATCTTCTACTTATTTTTGAACCATGTTACTCAAATTACCTCTTGCTATAACAAATTACAGTCATTGAAAACATAGTGAATATGTTTAGAAACAAGCCACCAGCTTGAAATTTATTTTCCTAACGTCCCCCAAAGGGGAAAAGATTAATACTAAAATAAAGTCTTTTGCAACCTTTTGGGAAGAAATGATCCCTAAATGCAAGCATTGGTCCAACAAAATAGTGTGCTAAATGATCACCAATTGTTTCCTGCAATTGTTTTTGAAAAGGTGGCTCACAGGGTGCTATCACTGCATCTCTATAAAGCGATGACTGGGTCCAACTCACCCCATTTGTAGACATGATGCAGAAAGGTATTCCAGATTAAGCAGCAGTACTTCAAATTGGCTTCCTCTCTGAGGAGAATTAACATGGCACAGCACTCATTAAATCAACTGGAGATGGTCTCGATGAAGACAACTTTTATTTCCATTTGTTTTAGCCAGTGTTTCTATCTTCATCAGCAGAGATGCTCACACATGACATTTTCAGAATGCATACTCTAGAAAGGGCTAATATATATGGTAGGAAATATGCAGCAGGCAAATATCCTGGAGCAAACATAGTGGAAACAGAATTCAGGAATGCTAACTTGCTCTCTTGCTGGCAAGTCCCTCAGACACACTCAGTTGTCCCAGCAGTTAATTAAATGAAACAATGGACGCCCTTGACCTTCCACGTCTCTGTTTTCAGAGGTGGCTCATCTCACGAAAACCTGAAAGGTTTCATAAATTCAAGTTGAATAGTTCATTGTAAGTCGATGGTGTGGTGTGGTTGCCAAGACAATCCGAATTTAATCTTACATGGTGTTAACAGGGGCAGAGTCCTAAAGAGCACGATGAAGTGATGTCCTGTGTGTCTTGTACTGGCCAGACCGTGTATATAGTGCAGGCTTGAGGTAGAACATTGATGAGGTGTAGTAGAAAGGCCCAAATGATTTTTCAACTGGAAGGAATTAAAGAAACTTCAATAGCTTTAGGGAAGAAAAGAATACAGGAAAAGAAGACAGTTGTTTCAAATAAACGAAAAGAGTTTGTAGACAAGGAATTAGTATTAATTTGAATAACTCTAAGAGCATGGCAAGACTCAACAGATTGAAGTTTTAGAAAAGTCAACGACATGGTTTTTGAAAATTCGTCTCCTTAATCCTCATGGCCTCTAGCTTCACACCTGAAATGTGGGCTTTAGATTAGATAGTCTCCATAGAGGAGAACTACAATTCCTAATTTCCTAAACCAGCACAATTTCTAACGGCTTTTTAAATATTTATTCCTATACCATAGGTAAATGTAGTTCTTGTCCCTCATCACAGATGCTTCTCTTTGCAGCAGACAGAGACTTTTCCAAAAAAGAAAATAGAACTAGTCAAAATGAAGAGGACAACTGACCATGGTTGTTCAACCTGAACTGATATATTGGCAATATAACTCTTGCACTTACAGCTCAGAAAGAGGGGTCAAAAAAGATTGTTAGAGCCAGAAAACCAGGAAATATGCTGTGAAATTGTGTCTTCTAGACATGACAGGGAAGCTACATCCATGATGACTCAACAATATGGGAGCCTAAATAAGCCTGGGACCAGGACAACGCAATAGAGAGCTAACACGAAAGCAGGGGGTATGGTAGGGTCCCATTCCCAGACAAAGAACTTAAGGCAACTAAGAAATGGCAGGAAAGGAAAATATAGTCTTCCCAGGAGTAAGCTCCCTAATTAATTATTAAATACAAAGTAGTCCTTCCTGATATCATATACCTGCAAGTAACACTAAAGTGATTCAGCAGGTTGTATTCCTATATGTATGGAAATGTGTGTATAACAGTAAACAAAGAAAACAAGGCTATGTATTTGAATAAGAGAGTATGTAGTTCGAATAAGAATAATTCCCAAAGGCTCATAGATTTGAATCCCTGGTCACCAGGGAGTGGCCCTATTTGAAAGAATTAGCAGGTATGGCTTCAATGGAAGAAGTATGTCATTGGGGATGGGTTTTGAGGTTTCAGAAGCCCAAACCAGGCCCAACTTGTTTGTCTATCTGTCTGTCTGTCTGTCTATATTTGTCTGTCTGTTTCTGTCTCTGTCTCTCCTATATCTCTCCCTCTCCCCTTCTTTCCCTCCCTCCCTCTCTCTCTTTCTCTCTCCTTTGTATCTGCGTGTTTGTGTCTGTGTGTCTGTATATCTCTCCGTCTGTCTTCTTGCTGCCTTTGGATCCAAATGTACACTTCTCAACTACCATGACTCTCCATGTGCCACCATGTTCCTTGGCATGAGCATAACAGAGTAAAACTCTGAAACTGTTAGCAAATCCCAGTTAAATGTTTTCTTTTATAAGAGGTGTCATGGTCCTGGTGTCTCTTCACAGCAATAGAACACTGACTAAGTTATTAGCCGTGAAGTAAATAATAACCAAGCTACAATTCATAGAACCAGAGAGGATAGTATAGTATAGCTTAAAGGACTAGAGAGAGAAACAGAGCTCATTAGAAAAGGGAGATAGAATAGGTAGTTATGGATGGATGCAGGAGTAGCAAGTTCAAGTAAGCAGGATCAAGTAGGGAGGGGGAAGAGAGAGGGTTTATGGGAGGAAATAAGGAGAGATAAATCTAAAATTAATGACTGTTTAAGGGTAGTATGGAAACCTAACACATTAGAAATTTCCTAAATTATATACATAATTGAAGACAATCTAAATGAAATCACTCAATAATGGGGGAGGTAGAGTCCAAACTAGACAATTATTGTCACCAAATGAAGCTTCCAATACCAGGATTAGGTTACACCTAATTGAGTTATTGGCTAGCGGGGCCTCATGAATCCCGAAACAGCACAGGTTGTTGCTAAGTCTATAGCTTGCTCTTCACAAACTGAGAGTAAGACCCCATTGCTGAAGACAACTCCTACACAACAGAGAGATGTCAAGATGTTGCCTACATAGACCTCTCACCCCTACATTCCAATGTGTCTGATAGTTGAAGGTACTCTACACTATTAAAAGGTCAGTATAAGCTCCAAGGCAGCCACAAATCTTTCATCTACAGTGATGCACTACCTGCAAGATAAGCTAGTGCAATGGTGGGACAAAGTTTGTTGGAGTAACCAATCAATACTGAATTAGACTTAAGGCCCACTCTACAAGACTGAACCCATACTAGGCACTGCTTAAATTACCAAGAACCTAAGTTTAGATATTCCAGGGACCTAGGGTAAAATTAAATGATACTACTTTAGAAAAGAAAAAATATGTAGTAATAAAATGACTCCTAATGATATTGTGTTATACTCATAGACCAGTGCCTTGTTAAACCATCATCAGAGGGCTTCTTCATGCGAAAGATGGGAATGAATAAAGAAACCCACAGCCAGACATTATGCAAAGAGTGAGAGACCTTGGAACAATCAGTCCTAAATGGGATCAAATCAAATCACTCCTTTCAGATCTCAAGAGACCCCACACAGGAAGAGGTAGAAAGAGTGGTAGAGCCAGAGGGGATGGAGGACATCAAGAGAACAAGGTCCTCTAAATTAACATGAGCAAAGCTCATAGGAACTCAGAGACTGAAGCGGCATGCACAGGGCTGATTGGGTCTGCACAAGGTCCTCTGTGTTTATATTGTGGCTTCCAGTTTAGTGTTTTTACTCCTGAGTACGTAGATGAATGGGTCTCTAATTCTTGTACTTTCTCTTGGGTTCTTTTCATTCTGTTTGATTGTCTTGCCCAGCTCCTTTTGTTCTATTTTTTAAAATGCATTAATGAATGAAAGGAAACCTAGCCACTAGGGTAAAAGATAACTGAGCTGTCATTTATACCTGCTGAGAGAAGGAAAGCCAGTTTTCTCCAGCAGAGTGACACTGGCTATACCAACCATTCCAGAACACATCTCATGTTCAGGATACCTGACAGACATAGAATGGATTCCACAGTTTTTTGTGTGTATGCTTTTCTTTTGTTATAGTTTGGTGGGAGTTTTGTTTTGCTTTGTTTTGGGTGTTGTTTTATTTTCTTCTCTTCATCTTGGGTGATTTTGTTATTGTATTGGGTTTTTATTTATTTTTTGAGGAAGAACTTAAAGTTGGGTGGATATGAGGGATGAGAGGATCTGGAAGGACGTGGAGAAGGAGAAGATTATGATTAAAATATATTTAAATTTAAAAATTGGTCTAAGTAATAAATATGCTATAACACTTATCCTGTACAGAGTAAAACTGAATACAATTTAACTCAAATAAGCAATGTAGGAGAATAATTCAGGGTATAATATTTTCAACAGTTAAAATGTGAATAAACACAATGAATCCTCATTCCATTACTTTTAACAAGTTAAAGTCTGCTAAAACAGTCAAAGACATAAAAATACACTAAATTCTCAATGTAGCTCCTTAAAAAGAGAGTTCCAGGACTTATTTCACGATGTTTTTAAACTTGTTTTTATAAAATTTGCATATGTTAGAAGGAGCATGGTGAAGCAACACTTGATGTAGTGAATAATTAATAAGCCAATCCTTTTGTTAGTTTATGATGTGTAGACCAAGAATAAATTATAAATATAATTTTGATGATTAAGAAAACATTATTCAGAGGTATCAGCTCTGCATGGTCACATATTGTGAAATGGATATTTGAAATCCATACTAAAACTGCTCACATGCTATACCTGTCAGTTAGTAATCCCTTTCATTAGCCTTGCTTGGTTGTTTTTTTTTTATTGACTGTAATTTCCAGGATGTCACAAACTTATAACAATAGAAATTGGCCCAACCACCGACGAATTTCAAATCTTTTGATAAAATTCAATAACTCAAAATTAAAATCTACCCTTTCACCTCCAAATGGCATTCGACAAAGCAGAGATTGTCTTGGGAATTTACAGTTAGCATGTACTTGTACCTGCTTTGGGATGGTCTCAAAGGCCAGCATGGATTCTTTCTTCACTTTGGCATTCAGTTCAAAATACTTTCTTTCCTTGCAAGAACTAGCTTGTACAACGATTTCCTTCGTGCAGACAATTTGGGAATTTTCTCTTGTTGTTGATACTGCTAAGTGACTCATAACTTAAAGGCATGCTCTTCCCTCCAGAATGTAATTAGTAGCTTCAACTTTTTCAGAATTGCTGTATCAGACATGGCAAAGAAATATAGCAGATGCTCTTTAAGATTAAACCTTGACAGTGAGTTCATGTAGTCCACTAACAGCCAGGCTTTCTTAGGTTCTCAGAGAGAAGGAAAGTCCCGTAGAGGTAATAGGTGTACATTCACCTGAGTGAATAAATCCATCAATTTAGGAAGATTAACCACCCAGAACCTAACTCAGTCTGCAATGCCCCCTGGACAAAATATGATAAAATAGACTTTTCTACATAATTTGACTCATCTTTTGTGAAACATTAACATATAAATCATAAATATTCTCCCCTCTATTTCAATTGTCATCCATGTTTCATATTAGGGCTTGAAATGAACATCATCTCTAATAAATTAATCCACATCACGATATCTTCTCCATCAGCTCACGAAAACATCATGAACTGCTTGGTGTTTCATCCTGACTCCAGAGAAGAGCCTAGAAAATGGATCCAACTACAGGGTGCCGGTCACACTTTGTTCTTGCAAGAAGAGAAATATGCTTTTTTTGTTGTTTTTGTTTTTACATTTTCTAAGTTATCTTGAGAGCAAAATTGCCTGCAGGTACAAATGGGTTTAGCTGCCCACGTCCATCTTGTGGTGTCACCTGCTAAGGTGAAGAGTCTGGAATTGCTCAGACACATTATGGATGGGTGGCCTTTTGTTTACGGCAGACAAAGCCCAAATCCTCAGGATTACTGGCAGATATCATATAACACACAAGATGGAGTTACTATTATTCTCCTCTAAGACATATAGTGCCTCCCTTGGGCAGAGAAAAGAACACATAGCCAATCATAAGAAGACAGAACCCATTAAAGATTTATGCAAGCCTGAATTACTGAGCTTTAAACTATTTTCTTTTCTACCCCTCCCCCTTTTTTCTTTAATAGAGAGCTGTTTCTTCCTGAGCAGCAGGCCGATGTAGATAGTCTCACTAATAATCCTTGGCTTAAGCATGGGGCTTCTAAATGACTTGAATGAGGCTAGAATACTGGGCTGTTTGATTCCCTTCCTCTTTGTTTCTGTTTTGAAAGCTCTGTCACCAAATGTCCCACTAAACTGGCATTTATGTGGACTTGAGATCTCAGTGTTTAAGTTGCCTTTTAAGCATAGTCAATGAAACAGCTTTGAAGCTGTTGAACTGTGCAAATGTTATATTAACATTTTCTCCCACAATTAGAGACATTTACATGGTCTTGTTGAAATAGCTTTTGCACAGGGAGGAAAGACACCAGAAGTGAAGGTACACAGTGAACTGAAAAGGCAACCGTGCGCTCTATTTATTTAGTTTCTGAAATAAATCATCCCGACTTTCATTTATACTTCCCGAGGATGGTGGTTAAGAATAGACAAACAAAGGGAACTGTGAGGAATCACTTCCTTTTGCTGCTTCGCCACATTAGACCGCTCCAACCCTGCATTTCATTGGTTTGCTTAAGGAGATTTGGCCTATGCGTTGGGTTCTCTAAATTTGCTAACTAATAACAAGGCCTCAGGAAGCTCATTCTAAAGACCTTAGGCTCGTGGGTGATGATTCAAAAATTATAAAACTGCAAGGAGTTGTCCAGTTATAAGAAGAAAAGCAAATAAAGTAAATTAGACATTAATCCAAAGTCTTCCCAACTACCCATGTCCCTATCTAACAGAAATCATAGCGTCTCCCAAATTGAAAAGCAACTGGAATCGTTGCAGTGACTACATGTGTCACTGCATGCATTCTGATGAATAGGTGAGGGAAAGGAGCTATGATAACTTCGACTCTAAGGAAATATTTTAATAGTCTAATTTGGTACCTCTCTGCACACAGAGGCATCAGTTACTGAGTCATATCATGAGTAAAACTTTTCATGTTGACATTACCGAATTTCTTTTCTCTGAAGTTGAGTGATTATCATCTTAACATTAGTTATATTCCCTTTTTTTCCTTTTTCTTTTTTTATTGATTTTTATTGAGCTCTACATTTTTCTCTGCTCTCCTCCCTGCCTCCCCTCTCCCCGCTTCAAGCCTCCCCCAAGTTCCCCATGCTCCCAATAGGGTTGTTTGCTTTTTATTGGCTTCTGTTCAATGACAGACATGTTTTATCATACCTAAGACATATAAAGAACATACTTGTGATATAGTCATTGCTCAGAAACTATGACTTCTCATCTGCTCTGTTGGTTGCTTTCTCTCCAACAATGCAGATATGTAAGATGTTCAAAAGGATTGATTATCAACACTTTGTCAGATTTTGAAGGCACATTTATGAGGTTAGTAGCAGTAATCTTACATAAGTCTCTTAGTACACACTGTTAAATTTGGTTAAGTTTAATAACATTAGTTGCTATATAAGTCCCTTCACTGGTAGTTTAATTACCTAATTTCTTTCTGTTCTTAAAATTATGTTCTGGAAATTCTCAATTAATTGATGATCTCATGAACTCTTTAGCATAGATTTTATACCAATTTCCATTCAAAATGTTATTTTCTCTAGTATTTCTAATATGTTTTTGCTTAACAACCCAAATGCTAGCTTCTATCATGGTACCATGTCTTTTCTGATGTGACATACAAAAATGTGTGTGTGTCTCTGTGTGTGTGTGTGTGTGTGTGTGTGTACATGGTCATGTGTCTGTGTACAAGAGTATTCAGGTCTATATGCACAAGTGTGTGTGTGTGCACATAAAAGTTGATATCAGGATATGTTTCTCTGTTATCCTCTACATTATTTTTTGAGACGAGGTTTCCTACTAAACCTAGCTTACCAATTTGGCTGACGGGCTGGTCAGCAAATCTCAGAATAACTCCTTTTCCTACTTCTGCAATGCTGGAACAACATGTGCCCACTGCTGTATCCAGTTTCTTAAATGTGAATGCTGGTAATTTGAACTCAGGTCTTCACGCTTGTCCAATATGTACTTTACAACTGAGTCTGTCCTTAGTCTAAGAATAAAATCTCAATAAATACTCAGTTCTCAGGCTCTCTAAGAAATAGAATCACAGTTGCAGGACAAAAAGAAAAAAAAACTATCATTGGCATAAATTTAACTATTTATAAAATGAATAAACACATTAAATGAAATTTCCACAAGGAGTTAAGAGTAGAATTACATATGATAATGTTTTAAATTACATGCATACATGTGTGACATATGTTAAATTTTACACATGTAATTTATATTTTACACATGTAAAATATTCTTTATGATGTTCATCACACAAACTAAAATCTTAATTAATTTTTAAATACAATATTTTCATGAATTATATTAATTAACTTTCATAAAATTTTGTGATACTTGATACAAAGAGCTCAAATAAAAATAGGGTTAAGAGGTTGAGTTTATTTTAATCCAATAAATTTCCAATTCTGATATTCTCAAATTTTTTTCTTCTTAACAACTTTCCATGGACAGTGTATCTGCTTAGCAAATAATTCTATTTGAAAATGCATTTGATCATTACAAAAATCAAGAATTTGGACTGGGAGGTGTTAGCAAGCCCCATAATTCCTTATTCATTTGTAAAAGTTGTTCTAGGAGCTCAGATTAATTTTTCTTTGATTATAATATAGTATTTAATATTAACTTAAATGACTTTTAAATATTTGAACTTCCAGGAAAAGTGAATTTCACAAACAAAGAGAAAATTCACAATACAAATCACTTGGGAGTGGGAAATGGAGTCTGAGGGAAGATAAACAAGGTTATGAACATCAAGGAGTAGGAGTTAGAAAAAATTTCTGTGTTTTATAAGCTTACGGATCAGTTCTGTATGGCCAATAGCATAGACTCTGTAGTTGTTGTTGTTGGGGAGATATCTCAGTGGGTAAAGCACCTACCTTGCAACCAAGGAATCCTGAGTTCAACCCCAGCACCCACACAAAAAGCCATATATAATTACAGCTCTGTGGTGATACAGAGATAGAAAGCTCTCCAGAGCTTGCCTCAGCCAACCTAGTCTAACTGAAGAGTCCCAGGTCTTAGTGAGAGACCCTGCCTCAAAATTAAGAACAGACATCACCTAAAAATGACTTTGGAAGCTGACTTCTGGCCTCCAAAGGTAAGCATACTCACATTCATATAAAAAGGCATACACAGTTCAAAACACACCATACACACATACACACACACACACACACAGGGAGAGAGAGAGAGAGAGAGAGAGAGAGAGAGAGAGAGAGAACATTAATTTCTGTGAAACTCAACTATTTTGAGAATGTCGATATTCTGAAACATCAATAATAAATAGGCTGTAAGTAGAAAATATTGGTAAGAAGACAAAGAAATTTTTTATTCAGTTTTAAAATGAATAAATATAAAAACCTCATGTTTCTTTTCAGATTCCACTTGTAGAAATTCTTAACTCAGTTATATTCTTTTTTCTATCAGTCACTTTCAAGAAATACAAAGAATAAAGAATCTCTATATTAACAAAACTCCATCCACTGACAACATGAAAACAGAAAGAAAAAATTATGTTTGACTCAGATTAACAATAGAAGATGCAGAAAGTGATTGGATTCTAAATACAATTTGAAGTATGGGTGTCTTAGCTGTTGTTCTATTGCTATGAAGAGACATTTTAACAAGGCACCTTATAAAAGGACACATTTAATTGGAGGCTTGCTTATAGTTTTGAAGGATTAGGCCATTATCACGGTAGGAGCATAATGACAGGGAGGCGGACATGGTGAAAGAGCAGTAGCTAAGAGCTTACATCTTATACTCAAGAGGAGGCAGAGAGAAAGAGAGCTAACTAGGAATGGTGTAGGCTTTTGAAACCTCACAGCTCACCCCAAGTGACTTACATTCTTCAACAAGACCACACCTCCTAATCCTTCCTAAACAGTTCACCAAGTGGTGATGGGCGGATTTATTGGGTGCTTAAAAGAAATCAGCAGATAGTTACCAGCTGTAAAGCTTCCCGCAGCAAAGTGGAAACCAAACACTCAAATATATGAGCCATGATCATTCAAACTACCATATTGGGTTATGAGGACTTCTTCACAAGCTGAACCTGTAACATTGGGGGCAAGGAGAATAGAAATAGCTTCATGTATCTATTTTTATTGAATCTAAAAGAACAGAACCAAAATACAAAACATGGGGAAGGAAATATATATGTAACTCACCAAGAACAGTATATAGAGAGATGAGCAATAAGATCAAAGAATAATTTCTGAGTTACAGGAGACTCATTTGTTCTTTGTAACCATGAATTGCTGGTTTTCTCAAGCAGGTAGCAATAATCTAACTATAGAATGGTTTCTTGTTATTTGTACACTTGTTTGAAATTACTGCATAACAAAAAGATGGCATCTCATGCAACCTGCATTTCCTTACACTTTACTAAATTAACCTATATGTACAGAAATGAAGGTTAAATGAAAGATATGAATTTGCTCTTTTTCAATCATATATGTTTTCTTTGTGTCGTTCACAGTGTTAGCTTCTAATGCATATTAGTTGCTTCTCTATTACTGTGATAAAACACTGTGACAAAGGCAACTTAGAGTGTCAGAGAGCAGCTTCGACAAGGATACCACTTACCAGGGTAGGCACATGGGGATTAGAAAAACGCATAAAGAGAATGAAGATGCAGGTGAAAATAACAAGCAGAAGCAGAGGATGGTACCAGGAGAGAGTTCCAATGAATACTGAAATCCACTCACATTTAACTTTCATTTGCTTAATTACTCCAACCTTAAAAGATAAGAGTAAGCTAAAAAAAATTGCATTAACTTGATACAAGGAAATGAACAGACCTACATTCTTAGTTAAACATTCTGTTGCCAGAACAAGACAGGTAATGCTCACACCCTAGACCAAAACATTCTGTAGGGAAACCACTCCCTGGGTGGAATCCATAGTTATCTCCCTAAGGGAGTAGGAACATAGTTGGATCCTTAGATTTTTGTTTGAAGTAGAAACATCTATTTCTTAATACCTGAAATACCAGGTCTGGATATTAGCTACACCTGTTGACAATAACCTTGAAACAGCAGAACTATCTGATCTAAATCAAGGTGGGACCTTTGTTTAAGTAGAAACATACAATAACCTTGAAGGAACAAAAGTTAAGTTCCAACTCCCTGACCTTTAGTCAAGATAAAATGGAGTCATGCGCATGGGCCCTCTCATTATAGAATAAAGAGTTTATTTGTGAGTTCATGGTTCTAGAAGGGAGACCATGATGGTGGAGCAGAGGTGGCAGGCAACAGGCAGCTGAAGCAGCGAATGATAACCCACATCTAGAAACACAAACATGAATTAGAGAAGGCTAACAAATTTTCACCAGTCTTTTGAAACCCGAAAGCCCACCCCCAATGACTCTTGCTTATAAGAATACTCAAAATACTTTTTTCTGTCTATTTTAAGTATATAATACATTACTGTTAATTATAGTCCCTAATTGTGAAATGTAACATGTATTTTTTTTATCTATCTGAGTATAGCTTGTAACCAGCTCCAGCCCCTTTCCATGACACCCTCCTAAGCCTCTAGAACAGCCATTCCACCCTTTGCTTTTGAGGGTGGGGTACAGTGTGACAGTAATATCTCATTTAAATCATATGTAATAATCAAATGGGGGTAAATAGCATTTTCAAAATGATGAGGTTTGATAGCTCTGAGTTTTATATGACATGAACCTTATATATCAACCAAATTACCATCAAAGTACATGGATTGGAACTGAAAAGAACATTATCATATTCTCTGGTGAGAATATTTGTGAAGTCTCGGTACTTGCATTTTCAAGGATAATTTTGATGGTATGATGTTTTAATGAAAAAAATCCTTGACTACTTCAAATGTGATTCAATTCTTGAAATGCTGATAATTTACACTCTAGCTACATATTTGTGCATCACTATGATAAAAATTTAACAGTTTTCAACCTTTCATAATAGCAATTGCCAAAGGCATGGATGGTGTACCAGAATTTTGGACTCTCCTTTGTACATGACACTTTTTGTCATTTTTACCTTCCAGTGTCTGTGACTGGATATTTACAGATGAGGCTCTATTCCTGGTATTTTTCTCTTTCTAACTTATTGACATTTTGATAGTCATCTTTTTCTTCAGTCTCATATTGTGATATTAAGCTTCTTATGCTATATGAAAAATGAATAATAAAGTATGCAAAGTAAAGGGAGAAAGATGGACATAATTGTCACTTTAACGTAAGAATCATCATGACATGTATCAAATTTGATAGTGACAATAATTTTATGCAATGTTTGAAGGATAAGGTTTATTCAAAATAAAACTTATTGTGAAAGGACTAAAGAGTGTTTTCTGAGATGGAGGCACACCAGAAAGCACAGACTGAACATAAAGATACTGAAGGAGTTGGAAGATAATGAAGAGATTAATGCAGGTTAAGGCAGTAACACAATTTTTCCAAAAGTGCTACAGAGGAAAAAATAACTTATTTATAGACTATGTTTGAATAACTAAAATATTTTTCTGCATTATCTTCTCTGTATCTGGCTTCAAAGTAGGGATAGAATGTAGTCTCACAATTTGTAATTTATCACAAATTTGCAATGAGAAGGAGAAATACCAAGTGGGGCACTCCTGAGGAGCCACAGAACACAAGAAGCCTTCAACTTTACTGAAAGTTAGGCTGTCTGTCATGTCTCAAGACCAGGCGTTTTTCAATCAGAGCTTTTTCCCTAGTCCTAAGAATGGAAGGAATGTTCCAGATAGGCAAGTTTTCCAGTGACTTCTTTCTAAGATCATCCAAGCATCTCTTGACACTTTGTAGTCTTTGCCAAAATACTTTAAATTCATATTTCTCCCCAATATTATATAAAATTTCATGTTTCTATGGGTGCTGACTTCCTTCCCAAGAAATCTTTCCAATCTCCCTCCATAATATATGTCAGCCATAACTTGATTTCTTTATCTGTGCAGTGTACATAAACAGAGTTCAGTTTGCTTATGGGAAATATTGCCTCCCGTCTTTGCATCCAGGAATCTCAGCTGAACTGTATGTTCAGATGCCCTCCATAGGAGTGTCTCACTGCGAAGTGGACCTTCTTGAAATTCAGCCATGAGTTACAGGATGGAACCTCTGGACAGAGAGAGCTCTGGGAAGAAGAAATGGGGAGTCACCAGCCAGACACAAAGGAGGCAGGACATACAAGAAGAGAGGTAAAAGCCACAAGCCATGTAGAACTACATAAATTAACAGAAATGGGTTAATTTAAGTCATAAGAGCTAATTAGAAACAAGCCTATGCTAAGGCCGAGATTTCATAATTAATACGAAGTCTCCATATCGTTATTTTGGGAGCTGTCTGGATGGACAAAAAAAAAAAAAAAAAAAAGACTTGTTATTGTCAGATCTCTGGTGCTGGTAAGTGACTAAGAAGGTAGCCTAGGGTTGCTGAGTCCTGTCCACCTCACTACTGTGTTTGCCTGACAATTGCAAGCAAATAAAAGAGAAAGTAAATGTCTTAGTCAGTGTTTCTATTGCTGTGAAGAGACATTATGACCACAGCACTCTTATAAAGGAAAAATATTTAATTGGATGTCTTACATTTTCAGAGGTTTAGTCTATTATCATCATGATGGGTCATGGCAGTGTGCAGCCAAAGATGGAACATGGAACAGGGGAAATAGTTGGGAGTCTTACATTTTGACTGGCAGGTAACAGAAAGTGGTCTGTTTCACTGAGTGTGGCTTGAACACATATGAGCCCTCAAAGCTTGCCTCCAATGTGACACTTTTCTAACAAAGCCACACCTCCTATTAGTGCCACTCCCTTTAGTAGCCGTTTTCTTTCAAACCACCATAGTTAAGGAAAGGACACGAAGGTATAGTTGAAGAGAAGTTATTGGTATGTGATTTGGTCTGGTCTTCATTTTACAAGGGCTTGTTTTGATTTTTTTTTTTAACCACTTGTCACAAATTCATTGGTCTGTTCAAACTTCACAATGTATGGAAAGCACAGGCTCTCCAGGTTCAGCAATTCTTCCTTTGCCCTTGGCCCAGGCCTGGGAGCCTTGCCCTTTCAGGCATCACTCTGTCATGATTGATTTAATTCTTTATCTTCAGAGTGGTAGCATCAGCTTAAAGGGTTGGGTTGGAGGTATAGACTTACTTCTTTGCTTCCTTTATCCTAGAAAACATATTAGTAACCAGCAAACATTAGTAACATAATTATGGAAGAAGTGGTTAATGAACAAGTGACCAATTTATTTCCTATAGGAGTTTTTTTTTTTTTTTGAGCAGTTTCAATATATGACCTTGACAAGCATGTGAAACCATTGTGAACATTTGGGAAGTAGAAAACACTATCTTGAGTAAGGTAACCCAGACCCAAAAAAGATAAATATGGTATGTACTCACTCATAAGAGCATACTAGCTATAAACGAAGGACATTGAGCCTATAGTTCATGATCCTAGAGAAGCTAAGTAATAAGGTGAACCCAAAGAAAAACATATATAGACCCACCTGGAAATTGGAAACAGATAAGATCATCTGGCAAAATTGGGGTGGGGGTAGAAGGAAGGGGAGAAGGGGAAGAGGAGGGGAAAAAGGGAGGGTTGAGGAGAACCTGAGGGAATGGGATAGTCGAGATGGAGGAAGGACAGATATGAGAGCAAGGAAAGAGATATCTTGATTGAGGGAGCCATTATGGGGTTAGCAAGAAACCTGGCTCTAGAAAAATTCCCAGGAATCCACAAGGATGACCCCAGCTAAGACCCTAAGCAATAGAGGAGAGGGTGCCCGAACTGGCCTTGCCCTGTAGTCAGACTGATGATTATGTTAAATATCATCATAGAACCTTTGTCCAACAACAGATGGAAAAGAGGCAGAGACCCACATCGGAGCACTGGACTGAGCTCCCAAGGTCCAGTTGAAGAGTAGAAGGAATGAGAATATGAGCAAAGGTATTTCTATTGTGTGAGCTTTTGCCCAATATCTCTCTTAATCTAAAGTGGATTGTGCTAAATCACTGAGAAAATGAGGCTTTTCCTGTCTTATTTAATGTTACAATGTGTGGTTTTAAGGGAATTTTGGAAGTCCCTTAAAAACACTAAGAGTAGCACTGCCTTGGTGACTGTTTCTTCTCATTTTTATGTGATGTTCACTTCTTTAGTTGAGAACCTGGTGCTTGTTTGTTCATTTGTTTTGTTTTTAAATCCCAGATTCTTTCTCTTCTGAGCAGAGGCCCCACTTTTCCTTATGTGCTCCAAACTTGTTTTGAACTGCTGTTATTCTCTGTTCATGATTATTCAAATTTATTTTCATCTTTATTCCAATCTTCCTCTCTCTCTCTCTCTTTTTTTTTTATTTCTAGTTGATTCTCCGTGGTCTATGCACCAGGAAAACCAGCGCTACACAGTAAAGCCCTGACTCTCAAACAACAACAAATCCCACCAGAGTATAAATACATAAATTGATGTGGTGTGGGAGGTCCTTCTGTATATGTGTTGCTTTTTTTGGTTAATGAATAAAGAAGGTGTTTTGGCCTGTGATAGCTAGGTGGGGTGCTGTGAGACAATGATCTGTACCGCGTCAATTGTATTTTACAACAAGTATGTTTCTAAATTTCTAAGCATGCTTGGTTTCTGGACTTGTTGGTAGTTTTCTTCAGCTTCAGGTCAGTTTCTTTGTAATTAGAGACCATGAGTATGGGATTGTTTTTCTCGCCAGGCTTAAAATTCAGGACGGCACCTGCTTAGCCATGCACTTTGCGGTAATTGAATTTTTCATTACCTGTTTAGAAACAGCTTGCTTTGGTATGAAAACGTCTATAGTTTCACTGAGAATTTCATCATTTTCATCTCCTCTAGTCTCAGCATCATTTTACTATCCTCTGCCACATACGTTGCTCTTATATATTTCTTGGAAGGGCTTTTGTCAGTGTTTTTATTTGAAGGCTGTGTTAGTCACTACAAAGAGGACAGGAAATCTTTCTATTTCCCTGGTAAACTGACCATGTGTCGCGTTTTTGCTCTTTTTATCAGTGGACATGCTTCACTGGATGTAAAAGTATTGTTTCTATCCACATTACTATGGATAGATCTATTTCCTAAGAGCCATTCCCTCCAATATTTCACATCAGTGCTTTTATAATAAATGGACATTCTGATTTAATACATCTGGTCATAAAATTAAACAGTGCTTTTATCCTCCTGATGAACAGTCATGGCCCTGCTTGTTACATCTAGGCACTTTTCTCTTGTGAATTCCTTTTGTCTTACAATTAGCATTATTATTGGTTTGATCCACTAAGCTTGTTTGCGTCATCTGACATTTGTCACGTTTTTTTTATTTCTTTTAACTTCAGGTTATTATTTGGGAACAGGTACATGTGGAACTTTCGCTTCCTGTACATTTGCTGTGTGATGAATTCTGCCTACAGGTTCCTTCTCTCACCATACCAAAAGCAGGGGCGTTTCTCTACGGCTTCCAGGTAGCTACAATGTTCAATGGACTTTTTCTTGAACCTTGTTAAAATAGTTTTGTCCTTTTGATTGACTGGGCCAGTATAGGAGGGCATGTAAATGTCTTCTCTCTGTGATATTAGTGTTAATTGCCAATTCGACAGAATTTAGAATCACCTACAAGCTAAGCCTTTGGGCACATCTGTAAGAGATTATCTAGATCAAAGTGAGCCTTGGAGAATGTCTGTGAATGATTGTCTTGATTGGGTTAATTGATGTGAGAAGAGCAATCTAAGCTGTGGATAGGACCATTCCATGGGTGGAGTTCTTGGACTGTACAAAAGGGAAAGCGAACAAAGCATGAACAAGCATTCATTGCTCTCTGGTTCCTGATTACAGATGTGATGTAACCAGCTACTTCAAACCACTCCTACTGCCTTGAGTTCCCCACCATGACATACTGTACCCTTGAACTGTGAACTGAAACAATCCCCTTCTTCCTTAAATTGCTTTCATCAGAGTATTTAATCCCAGTAACAGAATAAGTCCATAAGCCATCACCACCCAATTTCAGGAATAAAAACCCGTTAGAGTCATAGAATAGACGCTTATTTCTACTTTGCTGTATATGGTTTCTGAACTTCAACAACATGGATAGTGTGAACAAAATGCTTCTTGTTGGACAGACATGTCCTATGCATTTTGGGGTGTTTAGCAACATCTCTGTGGTCTCCTCTCAGGATGCCAGTGAATCTCTACCATACTTTGCCCATTGTGAAGAACAGAGTCTCCAGATACTTCTGAAGTGTCCTGTTCTATAAGCAGGAGAGGGCTCTAATCCAAAGGAATTTACAGTTAGAAATGATCCTTACATGTTTATATTAACGTTGTTTTCTACTCTGACAATTTTGGATCTTTTCATGCTTTATAAGTATTTTAGAAATAAATAAAAGTTTGTATAAATCCAAAAATATTTCTAAGTAAAAAAGTCAAAAGATATGATGTGGGAGGTAATGTATGCCGTGAATATGTTTTATTGCCATTAGTTAATAAAGACGCTGCTTTTGGACAATGGCTTAACAGAGTAAAGCCAGGCTGAAAGAGATATATAGAGAGAGAATAGGCAGAGTCAGTGAGAAGCCATGTAGCCACCAGAGTAGAAAGATGTGAGTTGCCAGCTGAAACTTCACTGGTAAGCCACAACCTCATGGAGATTGGCAGAGTAATAAAAATGGGTTAGCTTAGGATGTAAGAGCTAGCTAGCAATATGCTTAAGCTATTGGCCAAGCAGTGCTTTAATTGCTATAGTTTCTGAGTGATTATTTCTGGTATGGGCATCCAGGAACAAATGAGCAGCCTCCGACAACAAAGATAGCTTAAATACCATTTAAAATTCTAAAAAAATTCTGGTATTATTGTCACTGGATATCACATCCACTCAATGACCAGGCTTAAGACTGATCTAGAAGCAGAAGACATGGTAAATATGTATTATTCTTCTTGCTGCATGTCTTTGGGGTTTTCCTCTTAGCATTCAGCCACAGCTATAGTGCCCACAGCCTTCCTTTTTCTTTCTTTCTTTCTTTCTTTCTTTCTTTCTTTCTTTCTTTCTTTCTTCCTTCCTTCCTTCCTTCCTTCCTTCCTTTCTTTCTTTCAACTGCACCCTTTTTTTCTTTTTTTCAACACAATAGCTTCATTGATGATTTGGGAACCCCACATCGTACACCCTGGTCACACTCACCTCCTAATCCTTCCACATCTGCCCCTGACTCTTGTAATCCCTCAAAAAAATCAGAATTAAAAAAATAACAAGTATAACCTGTGCTGTCCACACTCTCACTGGTGCATGGTCATATTCTCAATGGCTTGCCCTCTAAATTGAGCTGAGTTCTTTCCCTCTTGCACCCCCATCAGAAGCCATGAACAGTGAAGAACTACACCCCAGCATGGTTAGCACGTTTTTGTTTGTTTGTGTGTGTGTTTTGGGACAGGGTTTCTCTGTGTAGCTTTGGAGTCTGTTCTGGCACTTGCTATGTAGACCAGGCTGGCCTTGATCTCACAGAGATCCACTCCTCTGCCTCCCGAGTACTGGGATTAAAAGGTATGTGCTACCACAACTGTAACATGACGGGCCTGCTTGTCGGGTTTCTGTCCTGCCCAGTTCCCAGCGCCATTTAGCAAAGAAAATCACACAGAGATATCCATTGATATCACACAAGACTGATTGGCCCATTAGCTCAGGCTTTGTATTAGCTCTTATAACTTATATAGCCCATTATTCTTATGTATGTTAGCCACATGGCTCAGTACC
Organism: Ondatra zibethicus; assembly: GCA_004026605.1. NCBI lineage: Eukaryota > Metazoa > Chordata > Mammalia > Rodentia > Cricetidae > Ondatra > Ondatra zibethicus. The sequence goes on along the minus strand of PVIU01000542.1, from coordinate 280,169 downwards.
TTTTTCAGCAGGGCAGGTTACATTCTGCTTCTCCGGTGGTCTGGGCAGAACTGGGAAAGAACTTCCTTCTTCCCAGAATATTCCTGTTCTCATTGCCCCACCTCTACTTCCTGTCTGGTTTTCCCTCCTATACTTCCTGCCTGGCTAATGGACAATCAGTGTTTATTTAAATCATGATTGACAGAATACAGACAATTCTTCTACACCACACGACGGGGGAATGCTTAGCACTTTTTAAGAGTTCTGTCAATGACTTACTTGGGGGATGAGAGAATTGGGACAAGGGTAGGGGTTGTCACAGAAGTATTCCCTGTCCTTTTTCTCAGCTGTGCATCTGCAGTCATCATTGCTCTACAGTCGGCAGCAGCATGAATCAAGGGCTTCCACATGGTTTCTGGTGACAGCACACACCATGGTCATGACCCCCAGTTACAATAGGACCATGGACCCAGACAAGACCCTTGGAGGTAGCCCAGATCACAGACATCAACATGGCTCCAGGTGGCAGCTTAGGCCACTCAGATCAACATGGCCCTCAGCAGCAGCATGGACCATGGACATCAGTGTGGCTTCAGGAGACAGTATAAACCACAGACATTCAAAAGGCCATAGACATCAACACAGACCCCAGTTGCAGTAGGACCTCAGACACGGCCCTCAGGAGCAGCATGGACCTGGACATCACCATGGCCTCAGGTGGCAGTGTTTTAGTAAGAGAGGAGGAGCAGGCGGGCCGTAGTCCCATCCCGCCTGGCTCCCATCTATCCGGTGCAGGGCCCCTTGTTCCATCCTGCCCGGCTAGCTTACACCCGAAATAATTACTCAGAAACTGTATTTATTTAAACGCTGCCTGGCCCATTATAACTAGCCTCTTCTTGGCCAACTCTCACATCTTAAACTAACCCATTTCTATTAATCTGTGTATCACCACGGGATCGTGGCTTATCGGGAAAGATTTAGCATGTCTGACTCTGGTGCTTTCGTGGTGCCAGCTCTCTCTCTCTCGCTCCCTTTTTCCTCCCAGAATTCTGTTCTGTCTACTCTGCCTACCTGAGGGATGCCCTATCAAAAGGCCAAGGCAGTCTCTTTATTCAACCAATGAAAGCAACACATAGAAAGAAGGACCTCCTACACCAGCCATGCAGGTCACTCAGATCAATATGGCCCTCAGTGGATGCACAGCCCCCATAGGCTTCTCTCACAAATATTTTACAAGCCCTTTTCACAAATCTTAGTGATCTAACACTAGAATGGAAGACAAGACACTATTAAGAATTCTCATAAGGTATTTTATCCATGACATAAAATGCGTAAAATGTTTTCAGAAGTTTAATAATTTCTCTGAAATTTGAATCTCATACTAAAAGGATTTACTATCCTAACAACATCATGCACTCTAATTTCCTTCCACGTGTGTGTGCTCCCTCTAAATATGTATGCATACATATGCAAATATACCCACATATATGTGCATACAAACAGGGGGATTAAATCCCTATATTCAGGAGCAGAAAGCATTCAGAAGCATATTTTTGTGTTCCTCATGAGCTGTCTGCCTCACCATATCAAATACAAGCAAAATGAAAGTTTCATTAGTACTTCTTATATTATCTTAATTTCTGTTTGGGTGTTGATTTGAAATAATGTTTACTACATTGTGTGCTCAGATATTTATGTGCAGAGTGTGGATGTCTTCAGTAATAAGCTGAATGTGTAGCACTGCTAGTGAATCATTAAGAGTGCATTTTTGCACAGGATTGAGTTTACTAATTCTGTTTTCTTTTTATGTAATTTTTTTCTTTAGAGAAATGAAACTTCTCTTGATCTAAAGAACATCCTCTTTTCTCAAAGAGCACCTGTCACCTGCCCTCCTATTGTCCCCCTTTAGACTCCAGTTTCAGTTCAGAACCCAACTCTTTCTACGTTATTCTTGTCTTCCTTAAGGCTCTGCTTTCCAAATGAGATTATCCATCCTCTGTCTAAGATTTGACTCATTATTCAAGCCTAAACCGATACTATCTCAAGCTTATTTCCCCTAGATGGGGAAAAAACAAACAAAACGAAAACCTCCCCTCTGAATTTCCCTAAAACATCCTATGCATGGGCGTTTCGTTTGCTGTGTTTCCTCACTTGTAAGATTCTAAGAAGTAACAATTCCAGATTCAGAAATGTGCACAATGTTTCCTTGAAACTTCAGCAAGCAGGGGGAGGCTTCTAGTTAGTAGACACTTCTCTTTTTCACAGTAAGTGCTCTCTTACCAGCTGTTCTGGTGGATCACACCACTCTTTCTGCCAAAAACAACATCTTCCGCCAGTGCCCTGCCCCTCCTCAGCTGTACAACTCCAAAACAATGTTGGCTCCTCATTAAAACACTGTGAAGCCAACTGAGAGTCAGGCCACCCCACAGGCAGCTCGAACCAAACCAGAGAGAAGGGACACAAAATCTGATCCTGGTGACTAACACCACAGAGGGCCTGTGGCCTAGCCTCCTCATTCCACACAAGCTGTGAGTTGAGGAGAAACTCTGCTGTGAGCCCTGAGAGGTGGTCCTAACGGTAATTAAGCTGTGTGGCCAAGAGGGCACAGGTTGCTGTTATGAGGTCCTCACAAAACAAATAAACCACAAAATAATTGGCTGAATCTCATAGAGACCAAGCAGCTGACGAGGTACTTGTATCACCTAAGCCAATAAATTGGATCTCTGGCTCTGATCTATCTCCAAGGAATAAAACGATTTCTACGACCAGATATGGCTCTTAACATAGATATTGGTCAATGATGTTGTGTTATTGGCCTTGCCAGTGGTCCTCTGTGATGTGGAAAGACCTGGTACAAGAAGAGAAACCCAGATTGCTTGAGGAGAAAGGATGACTTGGTCTTATCATGGCCCCAGGCAAGTTCACTACCTTGTGAGATTCTGCACCTTTTCCACTCACAGCAGAGGGACCTGGTTGTAACTGAGGCAGCTTTCCTGCTTAATGCTCTGAGCTCACTGTGGTTACATTACCAGTAATTTCAAAACACATTCCAATTTTAGAACACCTGTGTGTGGGAATGAGAAAGACTAGGAAGTACTTGGGGGTGTTGAAGGGAGCAAAGGGGATGTGATGTAATCTATTTCAATGAAAAATAAAAATACACTACTGCATACAAGGTCCATTCCTTTAGTCTAATTCTTTCTTTGATTTTTAGCACCACTCAGAAATTGACAGGAGTTCCGGAGAGCTTATTTAAGTTAACGGTCAGTTTAAACACAACCAAATTGTTCTTCACTGAAAATATAAGAAACTATATAGTTACCTTTCTAACAAATACCTGATTGTGTGAAATACGTAAGCAATTGTAAAGACATCCCATAAAGTTAAATGGCGAAGCCATATGAAATTGAGCAGGGAAGTTATGATGAGAGATTATGAATTGCACTGGAGAGAATTTAGGAAGTCAAGAATACAATGAAAATACCATGAGTCGTATGCTTGCCTGTGTTGTACTGAAGAGCAGTGGTGTGTCTCATGATATACAGTAGGATCTGGAACTGTACCATGTTTCTCGATGGTAACACCACTCAACCAGTGTTCAGACTGTGAAGGGTTAATTCCTGTTTATTGGCTCAGTCTATAGGCTGTGTACATAATAGATAAAACAAAACTGTTGGTAAGAATAGAAAGCAGGAAAACATTACTATCAGGTCATTCTAGACATTAGCACATCCAGGGCATGTTCTTACGACAACCTCGGTAATGAAGTAGCCAGCTGTATTGAATATAGGGAAAGACTGTAAGTTACTGACATAGAAAGCAAGAAAACCTAAGTCAGTAATTTCATATACATGTTTGTGTGTGTATGCATATATCCTGAAATAAACAAAGGCCAAGCAGCATTGGTTTGAAGCAAATTTTTACCCATTTGGGGCTAAGTAAAGTCATTTAAGTTTCTTCACTAATGACTAAAAATGTTGATATAATTTACAAACTACATTCAAATATTTTCTTTCACAGGCAGACTGATTGCAATAATAAATTAACCGATGCGAAGCTTATTATTTTATAATGAGCAAACTAAAAAGTATGTTAATTTAGTCTATATTAAAGAATTGTTTCTGCGGTGTCTCAGTTAAAATAGTTTGATTTCAGTTGAGACAAATTATCTTACTAATTATCAAGACCTAGAGAATCTTGAAAACTCAACAAGAAAATAAGATGGATTCACTGCCTTTTCAAATCAAAAAATGAATTATATAAACACAGATTACATTGCGTGGGGGAATGTAGGAAGAGTAATTCTGAATACTCTGTTTGCCAGATCTGTGTCTCTTCTATCATCAGCTGCACACACAAACACCTTACAAATCATATTAGGATAACAGTCTGAATGCCCGGTAGAGTTTAAAATTATGTATCTTACTTTAGTCTGATCTCATATGTTCTAAGGCATAGGTTTAAGTATTCATACAGGCATTCATTCTGCATGTATATAGGCATCTGATGTGTGAGAAAGCTCACTGCTTTATTACTAATCTAAGACTAATGAACACTGGAGAAATGTTTGAAAGCAAGCAATGTATTTCTAGGTGTGTGTGTGTGTGTGTGTGTGTGTGCACATGCTTGTGTGTGTGCTTGTGGTTTGTACATACATATGGTGTCACTATACTGAATAAGAGAACATAAGTGTAACATTTAATAAGTATGATGAAAGGCCTTTGTAAGATAATCCAGTGAATGAAAAAATCATGCCTTGCATCTCAGTTGTCACAAATAATGAAAATTAGGTTTTTATTAACCACCTAAATTCATAATCATATACCTGCCACCTAAGTTCATAACCACATAGCTACATTCATGATAGCACATGTTTGGAAACATAAAGGAGAAAGACAACCCAATGAGTTTAAACATCCCCACTACCTGCCAGTCACCAGTGATAAGCAGAATGTTTTCATCAGTCATTATGGGTTAGATCTCCATGATTAAAACAGCAGGGCTCCCTCAAGGGTATAAACTTCTGGTTCTCCACCTGCACACTTCCCCATGGACCTCATCACCCTTGACTCTAAACAATTCTGCAAAAGCAAGTTAATTTTAATTGAGACTCAGAATTTAGCAATAAATGAACATGGAAGCCAGTCATGTTGATCAGCAGATAAAGTTAACACGGTATTTTATTTTTAAAAAATTCAAGGAAAAATGCTTGCTTTGTTGTCTTATATAATAATCTATTATTAACTTACTGTAAAATGTTTTTAAGACTAGAAAGAACTAGAATTATGTTCTTGGAAAATCAGTTGCCCTCACTGAAACAATAGCTGCATTCCAGTAGCCTGCAAAGTCCAATTTGACTTTTCAATGTTTTGGAGTCAATAAAATCCCAAATGATTTGGGGTCAATTACACACCCAGTTGTTTAAATCCTGATTCATTTTAAAGAAAATCTAATTTATGTGATCCGATTCATTTATACTTAGCTTATTAAATAATATTTCAAAAATATTTCATGCTGAAGAAATCACCATTATAAAAATGTTGAAATCTATGCTTTTCCAAAAGAGAGAGTTAAGGTAAAGCAAGTCACTGCCTTGAAGTTTTCAGTAAGAACTGTGAGCTCAGGTTCTTTCGAGCTTCTACAAGAGCGGAGTTTTTCAGAAACAGTCTGTCTTTCCCAGTCACAGCCAGATCTGGGAAGAACTTGTTCTATCTACACACCCAGTTCTATTGAGAGGTCACCACAATTACAAACAGCGCCCCGCAGTTCTGACACAAGACAGCCCTCCTTGGTTAGGTGACTGACAGAACAATGGTTTGCAATGAGTGGCTCAGACATCTGTCTCTTCTCTGAATAATGGTAACTTCTGATACAGAGCGGACAGAATGTCGTCTTTCTGTTAATTTACACAAGAAATGTCAGAGGGACTAGAACTTTCGCTCTCAAAACCAATCTGGAAATGAGTATCAGTCATATTTTTATTCAAGTCTCTGATAGACTTTTACTTTGTTCTTCTCAATAGAATGTGATGTTGTAACATATGTGAGTCTTGTCTATACCATGAATTGCGAAACTTAAATTTCAGTGACTTTTACAGAAAACATAGAACAGCATTTGGTTGATAATTAAACTTGATTATCATTTGGGTTTTCTGGATTGTACATTGTTGAAATTGTAGAAAATCTTACATCATTTAATGGTTGCCTAATAGAGCAAATGAGAAATAAGAAAAATAAAACTGAAAATAGAATCAGAAGCTTTTAATTTATAATAAACCCTGTCTAAATGAAATATTTCATAAGGCCTGTTATTTCTTCATGCATACAATGTAATGTTCATTTAATTTTATAGTACTTCATTGTTAACAGTCATTCCAGGAAAAGGATAATAGAAACATTTGAACAACAAAATGGGTTTGAACTCCATTTTAGCCACTTAATTGCAATGTAATCCAGGGCAATTTACTTAAGCTCTTTATACCTCTGATTCCAAATGTATAAAAATAAAGATGGTATTTATATCCAAGAACTGTTGTGAGAACTAAGTGAGTATAGTTTACATACATATATACATATACACATACATATACACACAGTCATATAAACACATATGTAATAATTAGGGCATGTGTTTATGTATCTGCTCATAATATTTAATAAAAATGCTAAGTATTTGTTCACACACATATAATAAATACAATATGTAAGGCATCATATATATGTATGTGCGTGTATCAGTTCATAATATTTTTAAAAGTGACAGTAATATTTTTTCACACACATATATGTCTATAAAAGACATGTATACTGCCTAAGATGCCACATATGTATCTATGTATATGTATCAGTTCATAATATTTAACAGAAAACATCAGTTGTATTTGTTTTGACACTTAAAAATTGTTCTTTCCCTGTACATCCCCTCTGTAATTTGATGACAATGTATTTGAACAGCTAGCTCCCAGTTGATACTACTGTTGAATGAAGTTTAAAATGACATGCTTTATCCAAAAGAGGAAGGGAGGAAGTATGCCACCAGAGATAGACTTCCAGAGTTTAAAGACTCACACAATTTCTAACTGCTCTCTCTGCTTCACAGTGGAGCTTCAAAATGTGAGCTCTCACTGACCTGGTACTGTCTCCCTGCCTGTCACTTCATGACCAGTGGCAGTGAAGGGACTCTTACCCTCTAGAACCATAAGCCAAAATAAACTTCTCCTTTCATATGACCAACACCATATCGGTCATAGTGTTGTTTAACAGAAATGGAAAGTAACTAATACATCTCTGAATTCCATGGAAATATGGAAAGGCTTCTTTAAGCTTAGGAAAAAGCATGTTTACTTGATGTGCCTTGGTAATTAGGATTTTATGATCTAAAACAAAAAATAGCAATAACAAGATTAAAAACAGGCTAGTTTTACGATGCTGACTTCCCAACCTAACTCAGGAGTTTCTCTATCACTTCCTCCTTTGTATTCTAGACCTTTGCTTTACCTGACCCATCACCTAGCTCATCCAAACACCCTCCTCATTATCTTGCTACCATCCAAATATCCTGACCACATTTCGTAAGGCTCAGCCAAGACAAGCTCAGTAGAGGCCTGAGCTTCAGATTACCCTAAGGCAATACCTGGTTCCAGGGAAGACCACAAACTGAGACCACCCAGGCACCACCCAGGAATGGACCATCCAAGGGAAAAGTATCTAACATTCCAAAGGACATTCCTAACATTCCAACCATTATAGATAGAATCACCTGATGTCTCTATGCCCAGCACACACCCCTCTCCTTTCACAAAGAAACCCCTAGACAAATGTCAGCTAATCAGGGGTCCTGAACCTTAGAAATCCATCAGCCCAACCTCTGCTATGATAAAAAAAAAAAAAACTACCCCAAGTGAGCTTTCTGATCCAGCCAATGCTTTGGACACACAAAAAGTCCAAATTTGAGCTTGAATAACAACTCTTTGCTTTTACCCACTGGACTTGGTCTCCTTGTTGGTTTGGGGGGATTCTGTGATCTGGGCCTAACAATCTCTCTGCCTTGCAGTACTAGAATTCTCCATTTAGGACAGTGTTGTCTTTGTGCTGTCATTGTTCTGTAGGTTTTCCCTAGTGTTACTTCTAAAGCCTTTTGCTGGCTCTGATCTCCATATTCTCCTTCCTACAAATTCATCCAGTCTGTCTTTGGCCCTCAGAGAGAGGTATTCTGAGAGTGGAACACATCCTGATCATTCTGACGGTTTTTGCTTGTTCCATATTTCTTCTCTAGGAGTAATCCCTCTTTTATCATGTTTCCATGATAAATACTGGAGGGGCTTAAATGAGAATGACCCTCCCATAGGCTCATATATTTGAGTGTATGTTAACCATTTGATGGAACTGTTTAGGAAGGATCAGGAGGTGTAACTTTATTGGAAGAGGTGTGTCACTGGGGGTGGTTTTTTCGGGTTTTTTTTGTTTTTTGGGTTTTTTTTTTTGTTTTTTTGAGACAAGGTTTCTCTGTAGCTTTGGAGCCTGTCCTGGAACTAGCTCTTATAGACCAGGCTGGCCTTGAACTCACAGAGATCTACCTGCCTCTGCCTCCTGAGTGCAAAACCCTTACCAGGATCTTCTCTCTCTCTCTCTCTCTCTCTCTCTCTCTCTCTCTCTCTCTCTTCTCTTTCTCTCTCTCTCTGATGCCTGTGGGTAGAATATAAAGCTCTCAGCTCCATGCCTATCTATTTCCTTCTAAAACTGTATGCAAACCTCCGCTTTCTTTTATAAGAGTTCCCTAGATCATGGTGTCTTTTCACAGCAATAGAGCTAGATAGAACTGAGTACCAAGAGTGGGGTCTTGATGGGATAGGCCTGACCATGTTTGCTGGAGAAATATGAAAGACTTTGGGACTTTGAACTAGAAAACCAGTTGAGGGCTTTAAGTGGGGCTTAATGTGTTCTCTTAGTAGAAATATAGAACTGATGAGAATGATTCAGACAAGCCCAGCACAAGAGGTTGCACAGAGTAGGAATGTTAGTAAAGTGGCCTAGAGACCATTCTTGTGATATTTATGGAGGGTATGTGGCTGCTTTTTGCTCTTGTCCTAAAAACCTGATAGAGACTAAACTAAAATGTTTGAGATGAAGTCTTTGGCAGAGGGAATTTCAAGATAGCCTCATATTGGCTGTATCAGGCGATCACTTTTATTAGTGATCACTCTTATGCAAAACTCCAAGGAAAAAGAGAAGGTAGGGCAGAAGAAATACAAAACAGTCTGAGTAGGAATGGAGTATAATGAATTGTAATGTTGGAGTCAAGTCTTGTGCTCAAGGAGATGAGAAGCTTAAAGAAAAGTCTGGTGCTAAATGAAATAAAGAGATGGTAACCTCAGGGCAAGATCCCACACAGCTAATTATGCAACCTATGGAAAGAAAAGTCTGGAGGGACTTTCTCAGCCTAAACAATAAGAGAAATATTATGTAAATATAACATAAGGAGGAGGCTAGTTTTCAGCCCCAGCAAGCACAAGAACTTAGCAACTTCAACCATATTGTTCTGAATTTAAAAACAAGGATACAGGAAAAGAGTTGTGGAATCTTTCTTCTTGGTATAAAAGCCACTGAGGCCAGGCATGTGGCAGAGAAGTCTCTCAATATACTACCAAAGAGACCATTGCATGAAGCTGTGAAGATAAAGTCTGGATTGCATTGGAGACTCCAGAATATTGGAGATGCCAGAGCCATGGGATACCTACCAAGGAAAGTTTCAGACTAGGCATGGACCAATCCAAGAGAAAGAAGTATGTTATAATCAAAATTTGAAGGGGTGAGAGATCTGGAGTGCTTTGTCATTAGATGTAGAGATGCAGAATTTGTAATTTGACTTGAGATATAGTCTACCATTGATTTAATGTTTCCTCACTATGCTTCCTTTCCTTCCTTTTGGAATATAAATATATTTTCTGAACCATTGCATGTTGGAAGTATGTAATGTGCTTTTTGATATTACAAGAGGTTATGATTAAGAGATTGACTTGAGTCTCAGAAAAGACCTTGAAGTTTGAGATTTTAAACATTGTTGAGACTGTGAAAGACTATTGGGGCTTTTGAAATTAAACTGAATGGATTTTGCATTATGATATGGCTATAAGCCTATGGGGGACAGGGAATGAAATATGGTAGTTTGGATAATAATAGCTTCATAGGCTCATACATTTGATTGTTTGATTTACAGTAGGTAGAACTATTTAGGATGAATTAGGAGGTGTGGCCTTGTCATAGGAGGTGTGTTACCGAGAGGGGTAGGTCTTGAGGTTTCAAAAGCCCATGCTGGGCCCAGCCTTTCTGCTACCTACCAATCATATGTAAAGCTCTAAGCTACTGCTCCAGAGTCATGCCTGTCTGCTTCCTACCACAAAGTCATGGACTGGCCCCCTAAAACTACAAGCAATCCTTATTAAATGCTTTCTGTTGTAAGAGTTCTCTCTTGGTCATGGTGTTTCTTCACAGCAATAGAACAGTAGCTAAGACAAATACCAAATTCTAGCTATATAAATTGCAGTTGTCTATCTGACTGCATTGAATTCTTCTATCTAGGAATTAATAAATTACTATAATCTTCAGGATGAGTACTAAAGACTCCACATAACACTTCGTCTCAGATACATCATTGAAATTCTTGAACTAGATCATATGCTTCTTGATGCCTGAAATAACCCCCTTGTTATGCAAGCAATATCTAGATACCCAGACATGCACCAGAATCATTTCCTATAGAATTAATTGATTAGTAACTAAAACTGTGTATACTGTAGAAATAACTTTAGAATCCTAGCTTCTAATTTTCATACCTGTGAACAAAATTTAGAAGCATCCTTCTTATAGTCCTTTCACTGGGCCTTAATAAATTACTGTTACACCCAAACCTGCTTTTTGTTTTTGCTTTTATATACTACAGTTTATTTTCTGTATACCATAAGCCTGGACATTCTAACCTGTGTGTGATGGTTAAAATTGTTTGTACTTGATAGAATCGGGACACACCTAAAAAGAATGTCTCTAGATTGGTTAATGAATACATTTCCTAGAAGAAGGAGATGCTCTCTAAGAGTGAGAAGCATTTCTGGTGCTGACCGCAATATGAAGAAAGGGACCTGAGAGAAAAGTAGAGCTGTGTTCGCCAACACTCCCTTATTTCTTGTTCATGAGTGCATCTACTCTGCTGCCACCAATGTTGCTGCCAGGCTTCAGGAGTCAGTCGCCTGGACTTTTCAGTGAAGACTGAAGAACAGCAACTCTTCGGGAATTTTTCATAACTTCTGCACCAGATTGAGACTGCTAAGGTGTTTGATCACGTGGGCTTAGCAAATAGTGGGTATCCCGTATCCCATATCTGGTATCCTGACAGCCACACCTGGACTGCCAAGACTGTACTGTGTAAGTAAGTCCAGTGAAACTGCTTTGTAATGTATATTTATTCTATTGGGTCTCCTCTAGTAAACCCCAATTAACTACACAGTGATTATGCATTAGTTTCGAACATAATAAAAACAAACCAAAAAATCACTCTTCCTTCCCCCTTACCATCATAGTCCACATTAGTGAAAATGGAATCATTAAGCACTAAATTTTTCTATTACTTGGGGTTATTACGAAGTCAAGAGGAGTTCAAATTATTATCAAAGAGAGAATCCAAATAGAAAAGTAATGTCTTGCTACATACATGATCAAATTATCTGCCCTCTCATAATGCCCTACAAAATGTGAGGAAGTTTCCATGGCATACATTATCTTAGTGTTTGTGTATATTATGTTTGTTGATATAAAGATGGAAATCCTTTTTAATTTTTTTGTGTATAGATGTTTTGCCTGTGTGTTTGTCTAGGCACCATATGTACAATGCTCATGGAGGCCAGAGAGAGTATCAGTTCCCCTAGGAATGAAGTTGTAGATACCTATGTACTACCTGGTCAAGTATGAGAATCAAACACAGGTCCTCTGGATGGAACCCCAATGCCGCATACCCACACAAGAGCAAAATCTTCCCTGCATTGAAGCTCAGGGGGATGGCAAAGCCTTCCTCTGGTTCCAGTACCAGTGTTTATCAAAGATATCAGTCACAGCTTCCTTCCCTAGGATGACTCCAGTCTGAGATTCTCCCCTATGGAGACCTCCCACCTAGATTAGCTAAACCTTACTCCTTATTCAGCTGAATACCATAAACCCATATACCAGCTGTATAAAATAAACTTGACTCCTCAATTCAGATGCAGAAAATACATATGCTTTGATGTTGACTGAGCTTTCTGTCCCATCTGGTCCTGCAGTTGTTCAGTCCCAAAGAAATACACAGAGGTCTACATTAGTTATAAACTGATTGGCCCATTAGCTCAGGCTTCTTATTAACTAATTCTTATTAACTTACATTAGCCCATAATTCTTGTCTGAGTTAGCCACGTGGCTTGGTATCTTCTGTGGTGATGCAGTCACATCTTGCTTCCTCTGAGGCTGGATCACAACTGTGGACTGAAACTTCCCTCTTTCTAGAATTCTCATTGCCCCACTTCTACTTCCTGCCTGGTGGCCCCACTTATACTTCCTGCTTGGCTACTGGCCAACTAGTACTTTATTGAAAATAATACAAGTAATAGGATAAACGATCATTGTCACACAGCACTTTAAGGTACCAGCTGTGCCTCCATCAGAGCAAACATATCCCATACAATCCACGTTTTCTGTATGTGGGCCTGTGAATCTGTTCATTCTTCATTTTATTGCTGCCCCAGTCAAGTCAGTCCCTGAAGATGTGCAAAGCATAGCACCTGGAAGAGCAGTAACTGCTCTTAACCACTATGCCATGACCCAGCCTATCAAAATACTTCCTAAAATTCAAAATGAACTAACTTATAATTGACTTTTAGCTTGCGGTTTAAACATAATATTGAAATTATTGATAGCCAAAAACTGCCTGGACCTGGCCATCTCTTCTACTTCTCAACCCATATACCACGGCCATGTAAGAATTCCTTTTTTGTTGTCTTTCAATTTGGACTCTGCCCTGCCCAGGAGCTCAGCCCTATTTCCTGCTTCTTGAATATCCTTTACCCTCGACAGTACTTATCCCAAGTCATATCTATTGCTCTGATCAATCCTCATCATACCCTTCTCTGATCAGCTTTTTAATTTCTAGATAAGAACTAAACTGCAATGCCATATTAATATAAAATATACATTGCTCTGTTAATATTTCAAACAGGCTTTCAATTTGTCTGATTAAGAGTATAAATATGTAACATTTGGAAGCCATATATCAATTTCTTTTAATTTAAGGAAATTAGTTCTTGGCCTCAGTACCAAATGTCACTGATGCTGAATATCACCTTTGGGAAGAAAACAATTGATTTTTTTGCATATTTTAATGAATTCCTATAGATATCTTAATATTGTTTATGAAATTTATTAAAGAGTTATGATCCAAGATGTGACTAATTACTATACTATTTTGTATTTAATTAAGTATTAATGTAACAAGGCAGAGGGGAGGAAGGAAGGATTAGATGAAGAGGCAGCAGAAAACTAGGGGGGAAAGCAAGACTTAACGAATATTCAACATGTTTCAATAACTCTAGTAAATTTACAGATTTAATAATGAAGTCCTCCTGTGTAGACGGAAGTTTCTGTCCCACCTGGTCGCACATTCCAAATACACAAAGGCTTATATTAAATATAAAAATAATTATAAATTATAATTATACTATTAGCTCAGGCTTATTATTAGTTAGTTCTTACAACTTAAATTATCCCATAATACTTATTTATGTTTAGCCACATGGCTTAGTGCCTTTTCTCTGTAAGACATTCTCACCTTGCTTCCTCTACATCTGGCTGGTGACTGAATCTCTTGCCTTTCCTCTTCCTATATTTCTCCTAGTTTGGTTGCCTCACCTATACTTCCTGCCTGGCTACTCACCAAACAGCATTTTTTTATACTAATACAAGTGACAAATCTTTACAGTGTACAAGAGCATTATCTCAGCACATCTGACTCATCACACAGACATTCTTAACAACTCAACCTCAGAAGAGAAAAATAAAGCTATCCAGAGATAAACAATGTGCTCCAGATCCTACAGAACAAAACATCAGCAACAATATAGTCACAGTAGACCTGCTCCCCACCAGGAATCTCATTGGCTGACACACTGTATTTCTTAGCATCACACTCACTCAATACAATAGTCAGCAACTTATACTCCTCCCAACCAGAAACAACAGTTGTCCTTTGGGTTTGTCTAAGGCTCATTCAGAAGCTGAGGAACAGTAGGACTAATCACCATGACAGGAATGGACAGTAGAGGAGGCTTCCCTCTGCCAAACTGAAATGGATGGATCCTGGGCTCTTGTTTTCATATAGTTCTGTCAATACTTTGGTGTTTCTTTTGCCTTGCTGTTTAATATCCGAACTCCAAAAAGAATGGCATGGTGCCTCAGAACCTTTGAATGATGCAACCAGAACTCTTTCTCATAATCAGCCCTTAGAGCTTGGATCTTTCCAAATTCATAGTCTTCTGAGACAGAATAACCTTATTTCATTCTAATTGCATAAGCTACTGAGTTTTTTAATGCATACTTTTTACTCTGTTAAGGAAATTAGATTTGAGTCAAGTTCACTAATTCATGCATTTTCCTAACACATAATGTCAAGCAATGTCCATCAATAACGCATTTGAGAGTATACATACTAAAGCATGTATCCTAGAGAGTGATGCTAATATTATCAAACACCATTTCAAACTTGGTATGCAGTTATTCTTTGACAACAATTTTTTTCATCATATAGATGTTTTTATAGCTTTCTTTCTGGTCTTAAAATAGTACCTGAGAAGCGCTGAGACTGCTAACTCTTTTGAATTTGTATGTGTCTTCATACTTATTTTTAAGGGAATACTTTATCGTTCATTCATTCCAACTATAATCTATATTTCTGCAAATATAAGTACAGGAGAGTACAGGAGGGGCTTTCAGGTTAAAAAATGTCACTTACCCACTGAAAAATTAAATATGTATTCTCAAAGCAAAATGTTTATCATTTTAAAGAGGAAAATCAGAAATGAAGGGTTGAGTCAAGATGAAATCATGTAAAAATGGCTATAGGAACATTTGAATGCTAATCACGCAAGCTAGCGGAAAATTCATTATCTGTATACACATACACACATGCATTTATACCCCATGGGCCTGTTCCCCCGAAAAGGGGTAGTAAGTGCCAACAGCTGATGCGGCTCTCACACACTTTCACAGTTCTGTATATACACTCATTCTCCTGCCTCCAGTTGCTCAGCTTAAGAACAGGAACTGCTTCAAACAGCACTCGGACTGATATTAATTGTCATGCCCAGGGAAAGAAGCAATTTATCAGATAACTGGGTCCCAAGCCATACAGGGCCTGAGAGATTAAAATGATCACCTTGAATTGCACTCAGAAACTAAAAGGCAATCAGCACAGGCAATCAGAGCACAGGTGGAACCTGCTCCATGGAGCCAATCCAGTTAAGCGAGCGGACCACACCATTTTCAGGGTCTAAAGCTTCCGAGTGGCCTCTGAAGTGTTGTTCCACACAAAGCTCGGAGGGTGAATTGAATACAAATTTTTCACGCATTTGAGGATTTCTCCTAGAAGAAATGACTTTTAAAGAGAAAACAAATGAAAAATCCTATGAAATAGACTCCAGAGAATTTATTAAAAACCAAAGGGCACCAGTAAAATGAAACATGCCACTAAGTTATGCGTAAGGGAGTTTGAAAACCTTACGCTCCACACAGCAGTGAGCTGTGATATTCACACTCTTTTCTTAGACTGGAAAGTCGCTGGGGGCATTTTCTACTCCCACCCTGAGATTATACTCACTTTTTAACGTAGGATATACTATTTACTATCACAATTGAAGTCGGAGCTAAACAAACTCATCTTTTAATGGAAGCGCATGGAAAGGTTTCCACAGGGGCAGAGGGTTCTTCTAATATCTTGGGGTCAGTGTAAGAATCACACTGGACAAACACAAAACAGAATGGTTCATGGTTGAAGTATCAGGTTCGACATCCTGAGACTCCTTTGGACATTTGGTTTGAAGCCCCTTGTGGTTAGTACAGTCTTTCTTCAGTACATAAACTCAATTTGTGCGATGACCTGTGTTTCCCTTTAGGGTCTGCAGCTAACATCTCTCTGCCCAGTGTTGATGGCACAATGCAATCCCTAGGTACCTGTGTCTTTCATTAACAACAGCAGTCTGAAGAGGTACTGATGTAGATGATCACATAGGAGACAGGGTACTAAAAAACAAATTTCTAACTTTTGAGAATAAAAATGGTAAATTTAATTTTGAATATTGAGAACTATCAACACAACTTCACTGGTCCATGATTCCTTCCTCTGTATTACTTAATATTAAAAGGCAAATGTCATTTCTATAATCATTTCTGTTCAAGCCTTAAAAGACTGAAATAGTGTTTTAACTCATAATCAATGAAAGCAATAACAATCTACCATTAGTAGAAATTGCTTATAGTCCCAAAATGACAGAAAAAGACATGAAAGAAAATGGCTAACAGGGAAACAAGCTGGCCTCTGTACTCCATTTTCTCTTGCAAGGAAAACACCTGAAGTCACCAGTCACACTTTGGAAAGATAGTCACTGTCAACCCTAGACGCGGAACCAAGGATGTTTGTCAAGTTTCCATCCCACGTGACAAGCCCCGAGCTGCTCTGAACTCACTAAGAGTCCTTGTTTTGAGCCACCATCTCAATAGCACGTTTATCTCGTTCTACATTGCAACTGAATTTTGCAACTTGATGAATTTAATCTAAAATTTAAACTCCTAGAGTAGAGGTTAGATTAAAAAATAAGTAATATAATACATGTTCTTTTTCTTCCATTTCTCTATCAGGCTGGACTTTGGTGTTTTACCAGCTTCAGAACCGTGTACTCATTCCTTAACTTGTATTTATACAGGAGATCTGTCTATTTGTCTAGAAGACTTGAACTATTTTATAATGCTTTCTTGACAAATGCTTGAACTTTCCAAGGGGGAAAAACACAAATTCAGATAGGTCTTGTCTTATTGACTGAGAGCTAGCAAACAGAAATAAAAATATTGAGGGCCCTGTATGCTTGAATAATCTTTAGTAAGAAAAAGAACTTACCTACAGTGGAAAACTGTTAAGAGCCAGGCTTGCATAGAATATGCAGACTCATCAGATTTTTACTTTTTCTTCCTCTCTCACATATTGCTGTGTGGATTAAAATACCAAATCCAGAAACTACCAGGCTTTGGTACTCCCATTCCCAGCTTGAGGATCCATATTAAAACTGTGGTGGAGGTGGCAGGCTCTACTGTCACATGACTTCTGAGAACTCCTTGGTAATGTGTTTTTAATTAGTCCTTTGCAGAGGTTCAAGAAGAGCAAACTTAGTCACCACTCCTTCATTTTCTAATGTCAAGAATCTGACATCTTTATATTATATTTATACTCTATCTCCCTATACTGCTCAGTCTTTGGAGTTCATGGATCATGTGGAAAAGAAAAGAAGCCAGAGAGTGAAGAGGAACAAGGTGAAATGCCATTTTCTAGATGTGGTGAGTGCATTCATGAACTCAGAGCAGCTGTGGGTTCCTGCCCATGGTCGAGCCAGCCAACATTCCAGCAAAGAAAGAGGTGCTCTCCAGGCTCCATCCTTCCTTGAGCATCTCCTGACCGTTGATAGCTGCTGAGGAGTATCATTCTCTTCGCAGGGTGTGACCACTGGTAGGGTTCGCATGCGCCAATGGATGGTCCCTACCTGTGTACACATGGATGACACCTGCAGAACTTAATGGGTTATCAAGAAAGATGAATGTGGGAAAGGGAATATAGGAAATATATGGAGAGAGTTGAAAGGAGAACTGAGGGTGGATATTTAGTTGTATATGTGTATAAGATCCTGAACAATGAAGAAAAATTACTTTTAAAAATTCTGCTCAATATATAAAATCATTTAAGTATCTCCAAGACTATGGACTATAATTTTGAGATAGAAGCTGGCTTAGCAAGTGGAAGGCTGGGTTCTATCACCAGTGCTGGAATAATAATTAATAATAAAAAGAGTGGCCTGTTTTTAGAAGCACAGATCCTACTGATAGACTATTTTTTCATCTAATTCTGGATAAAAAATAAGAATCATGAAAATTACATATCTTTCCCATTATAAAATATTGTTCCTGATTTTTTCCTTCCTTTAAGTTATTTCCAGTCAGAAAATATAACCCTTACTTGAAAAAAGGTTTATTTTTCTTGCATCTATTATCAAGTGGTAGAGTGGGAGAAATTAGTTTTTTGATTAAATAAATTTAGACATTATTCTTCTCCATGACATCATTCTGGAAAATCTCTCCTTTCTTTTTGTCCCTTACTAATTTGTGTTTGATTTGTCACTTTATGCTCATATTTCATGTACTAAAATAATTTTATAACAAAATAAATAATATAAAGATATTAGTTTAAGAAGAATATTCTAAAAAATAAAAGATAACTTCTGCACAAAGAACATTACAACACTGAGCCCATGTTTACAACATACATGTTTCCTTCAGAGTATTCTACTGGAAGAAAGTATTTTCCACAATTCATTAAAAATACAGCCACAGTTAAAACAAGCACACAAAGCAAAACAATCACAGAATTCTTCATAAGTCCTCCATATTTGTGAAAGTCATACTAAGTAGAATTTTCCAATAGAAAAAGGTTTCTGTGAAGCTTTATTACTTGGGAGATGCAACGGACAGAATAGAACTGAGGAAGAGATAAGAGATACTTTTCTTTTTATTCTTCTCTCAGACAATAAACCCTGTACACAGCCTCCCCTACCTCCATTTCTCCCAGTCTCCTCAAATATCTCCTCTATACCCCAGATCCACTGCTCCTCTGTTTCCCTTCAGAAAAGAGCAGGCCTCCCAAGGATATCAGCCTAACACAGTATAACATTTTAAGATAAGACAAGGCACAATCCCTCACATCAAGACTGGATGAGGCAACCCAGTAGGAAGAAAAGAATCCTAAGAGCAGGTCAAAGAATCAGAGACAATCCCCTTAAAGAAAATCAAGAAAATAAATAAACAGTTGAAGGACACTAGAAAAACTGTTCAAGACTTGAAAATAAAAATGAAACAATAAAAAAACACAAACTAAGGGAATTCTAAAAATGAAAAAGTGTAAGTGTACAGGAACTACAGACACAAGCATCACCAACAGAATACAAGAGATGGAAGAGGGTTTTAAGGTTTTTTAATAAAACCCTCAGCATCAATAGCCGTAAAAAATGCAAATCAAAATCATAGTGAGATTCCATCTCCCAATTAGAATGTCCATTATCAGAAAGTCGAAGGAATAACAATGCTGGCAAAGAATGGAGAGGAAGGGTTCTTGTATATGGCTGTGATAATACACACAGGAATGGCCATCATTAAAAACCATGAAAAGATCCCTCAAAAGGCTAAAACCAGATTGCTTACTGTTTACAATAGTGCAATGTGAACTCAGCTAGATGACCATTTCAAAGGATGAATGGGTATACACAGAAATGTACAATGGAACAGTAATCAGTAGTCTGTCCTTTATAGACAAATACGTGGAACTGGAGGACATTATGTTAGGTGAAGAAGTCAGACACAAAGAGACAGCAACCACATGTTCATTCATATGTGAAAGCTGAGACAGTGGGATGCAGATTAACAACTATGAGAGGATAGTAGATAAGAAGAAAGAAGATTGGAGAAAGCAGGATAATGGGTATCACTACACAGAGCAAATTAATATGGTCCAAGTGTACCACAGCAGAATGTAGTGACAGTGGCTCACAGAAACCTGTCACACTGATTATAAGCAGAGTGTGTGACTGGAAGAGAGATGCCACCCTTAAAGATAAGGAGGTGGGGAGCTAATTACTGTGGTCTGATATTGCATGAGAGATATGAGCCCTGATATATCACACAACATGCCCTATACATAATAATTTAAACAAACAAACAAGGGGATGGCTTTTCAAATAATTATATCAGCATCCGTGGATCCTGGAGCTTCTGGCCCCTGCTTCTTTCCAGAGAAATACCTTGTCTCTGGGTATTTGTCTCAGGGTGTAGGTCAAAACAGACTCAAGAATTTCAAAGAGTAAATATTTCAGATATTTGCACATTTTTTTCAAACTTCCAAAATATCATATTCTTTTCATAAGTGTATGGTGAAACAGACAAAAGACATGACTCTTTATTGAAGGTTAGATAAATATCAGGAGATGGTTTAATATATAAAATAAATCCTTATGGTAATAAGGAATGTATTCTTCAACAAGCATATGTTGGTGAGGGCCTATGAGATGGTTCAGCAGCTAAAGGAGTCTGCTGCTAAGCCTAAAGACCTGGGCTCAAGTTCCGGAACACTAGAACAGTGGTTCTCAACATGTGGGTCGTGACCCCTTTGTGAGGTCGACTGACTTTCAGGAGGGTTGCATATCAGATGATTACATTAGGATTCGTAACAGCAACAAAACTATAGTTATGAATTTACAACAAAATAACTTTATGGCTGAGGGTCACCACAGCATGAGGAACTATATAAAAGGATCACAGCATTAGGAAGGTTGAGAACCACTGTGCTAAAAGAAGCTGTCTTGAAAGCTGGCCTCTGACCTCCACACAGATGTCCTCACATACACACACACACACACACACACACACACACACACACACACACACACACGTGGGGAAAAATAAATGAATGTAAAAAAAAGAAAAAAGACTCAAAGGAGTAAGAGTTGCAGAAAGAGAAAGAGAGGATGGAGGCAAAAACAAAAGTTAGACAGAGACCAGAGCTGGGACATGCTTAGGTGAGGTGTTTGCTACTGTTCATAACTGAATATCATTTCAAGTGAACGCTTGGGGGAAAGTTCATGTAAGAGTAATTAGAAAAACTAATGATTTCACTCTAGGAAAATACTGTCATGAACCATTATTTTTTAAGATAAAAGGACCACTGTGTTAAATAAAAAGTGTTAGAGATTCTTCTACAATATTAAGAAACTGTGTTTCAAAGAGAAACAAGCCTTATGAAGGCAATTCATATTTAAAACACACACACACACACACACATTTTCATTTTTTTTTACCTTTATCAGAAAATAAAGAAAACTAAAATAATGCGTTAAAGGTGACCAGCTATTTTCCGTAAGCAACAACAACAAAAAGTATCTGGAGGAAAAGGCAGCATGTCTGTAAAACCATACAGATGTTTGTGATTAATTCCTAGCTAACATCGCCCAGCTGGCTACAGATGATTTTTACGGAGGGAGAACATTATAGAATGCCATGAGTTTGTATAAATCATGAGCACAGCAGTCATGAGCCTGGTGCAGAAGACCTACGCATCTCCTTTTAGGCAGTCTTCAAATCACACCACATAACAGGAGCCCAGCCATTCCTCCACAGCACAGTATCTGTTTCCAGTTTCCTCCTACATCTTGACGGGTGTCGTTAAGTGTCAGTCTGCATCCTGTTTCCCAGCGTTGTGACATACTGGACACACCTTCCAGCAGGTGACTTTCATTAGTACCCTTCATATTAGTGACACGAGCTTGTGAAAACATTATTTTTGCATTACTTATTTTCTTTGGAAACACATTGTTGGTAACTATTGAGATACTTACATGAAAGTTTAAATAGCAATTTTAACTATAAAGTAATTTTAACTAAATAATCTAAATAAAATTTTACCCCTTTTTCTCATTTTAAACTACAAATAGGGATATTTGGGTGAACTATGTAAGTGCAATAAAGAAGAATCTGGATGCTTTCCTTGATGTTTTATCACAAGTATTTTATCAAGACTTCATACTATTTGATTTCAAAACTTATATACAACTAAAGAAGTAAGATGAAATATGGATTTTCAGCATATTGGTTGTTAAGTGTAATAGATTTGCAACAGTAATGCATTGAGGAACTGTGTGGAAAATATGCTGGGATATTTTGCTATCATATCAAATCTTATATAGATCAAAAGCAACTCTAAAATTAATAGTTTACCCTAAAATTACTGAGCCATTCTAAAAGCCATGTGCTCAATTTTACCAAAGCACCTCATGGACACTGCACATTTTTCATGGCTTTTGATTACTTACTACTGGAGAATTTAACATGTACTAATGACATCAAAACATGAATATTTAAGAGATTAATTAGTAATTGTAAACCTGTCTCTTATTCAGCTATGTACAGGAATTGCTTTCAAACTGTTTTCCTCAGTTTATTATGAAGATGTTCATAAAACATACAACTGAAATAATTTTTTATTAAGAAATTCACTCATTAAACTTTCACATTCGATCTCATATGCTCTCCCCATTCCAGCCATCTACTAAGCCCTATAACATTTCTGTGCATTTCAATTAAGTTCTAGAGTCCTTGGAATTTATGATGTAGTCTTCACCATGTCTAGTCAGAGCTTACTATCTATAGAATATCTACATTAAAATTAAATTCAGACCATGCTGAGGTCCATGGCACAGACTGATGCCGGAGACCATGTGAGTGTCCATAGTCTGAGCTGTCACCAGAAACCATGTGAAAGTCCAAGATCCTTGCTCCAGTTGATTATAATGGCAAGAAAGCTACATTTGCAGTGCTATCACTGACTGAGGAAAAAGGGACATGGAAGGCTTCTGTGACAACCCTTCCCCCCCCTAAAAGAAAGTAACAGCCTAGACAGGAAACCATCTAAGAGAACTCTTAAAAATTGTGCTAAGAATGTTGAAGTGTAGCTATCCACACCAGAGGTCTCCTGGCGGGGATGCAGGTAGGGAAGGACTCAGTTTTCTTTAAGAGGCTGGATATTGAGAGTTTGACCATGCTCCACTGAGGATATGGGCTATACAAGTTGGGCTTGCTTTCCTCCTCCTCTACTTCTTTCCTTCCTCATCTCTTCATCTACTCCTTCTTCCCTTTCATCTTCCTCCTCTCCTCTCTCTCCTCCTTTTACTTCTTCTTTTGGCAGGGGCTCACAAGGATGGGGAAATTGAGAAATGTAATCGGATTGCAGGTTGTGAAATTCCCAAATATTTAATAAAATTACTATGTTAGAAAGAATATTCAAAAATCATAATTCGGCATACTTGAGGTGACTATGGGTCACCAAAATCCCTTTCAAGTGCCCTTGTCCTAGAACATCTCTTGCACAGCTCCTCACATTGCCTCACCTCTATTTTACCCCATCTCTGAAGTGACTACCATTCTGATCTTCCTACCATTACTTTCTTCTGTTTATTCTGGATCTCTCCTGCCACCAAATATATTTTTATTTTACTATATTATTCAATTACCTTGATAATTTTTTAAGAGGGGATTACATGACTTGGTAGATGATGGGTTGATATATACATATTTAAGGCTTCTTAAACATTTTAGTAATATTGACTTTCTATTAAATTGTGTTGTGTTTTGATACTATACTACACCTAATTTTGTTAGTATGTATGACCAATATTAGTTCTATGGTCAAAATGGCTAAATAGACCACACACATTGAAAAGGTATATTCTATAAATGAGGTTATCTAATATCATAAATAAGATCTTGACTGTCTATCACGTTTCTCTGAGTTCCCATGACTTTGTTGATTTCTTTTACACTTATAGTTTCAACTGTTAAAGGATATTTTAAATTTTGCCAAGTTCTTTAGTCTTCTATTTTACAAAAGTTTTCTTAGTTTGCTTTCTATTTCTATTATAAAGGCCACAAGCAAAAACAACCTGGGGAGGAAAGGGCTTATTAGGTTTATATGTACTGTCACAGGCCACTTAGGGAAGTCAAGGCAGGAACATGAAGTCAGGAACTGAAGCATAGGCTATGGAAAAAACACTGCTAACTTGTTTCTTCCTCATGACTTGCTCATCCTGCTTTCAATCCAGAACAAACTTCCTAGGGATGACACACATATCCATCCCCTTTTCCCATAGCCTGGGCTCTTCCACACCAATCATTATCAAGAAAATGCCCCCACAGATGTGCCTACAGGCCAATTTGATAGAGCCATTTTGTCAATTGCGGTTTCTCTACCCAAATAACACCAGCTTGATTAGTCTTGGCAAAAATAATTCAAAATAGCCTCAGGAGGTTCCTGAAACTGACCAGACTTACTAGTCTTCCATTAAGACTAGAGTGTGCAATTAAGCTGAGAGTCCCTCTTAGACAAACAGAGCTGAGCTTCAAAGAAGATTATCTGTAGCGTGAATTCTAACTGATCCTAATAATATAAAAACCCGGAGTCAGATAGAGGAGTTAATGCTGAAAGATCAGAGAACGCTGAAAACAGAGCAGCCAGCCACTAGTTCTTACCTCTACTGAATTCTCGGACCAAAGGGGCGATCCTGTCCCTACAAATCCTCAGACTGAATGAACTTCTGTCTCCTCCATATGCCCAGCCATATAATTCCTGTCTCCACTTCCCAAGTGCTGGGATAGAAGGTGTGAGCTCTGTTTCTCTTTTAGACTGATTCAGAATCACGTAGCCATACTTTAACCTATTGTAGGTTCCCAATCTGGGGAGAGTAGACATGCATGTTTTTAATCTCCCCAGCAAAGGTTTTGACACACAACAAGCATATGTAAATCAATAAGTATCACACATACACAAAGAGACTTAAGAACAACAACAAAAATATCACACTAAAGGAAGCAATACGCAGAGTAAAAAGAATGGGAAGAAGTCTTCCAACCCTAAATCAAGCAGAGGTTCATTCCTATCTAGACTATAGAGAGAAATAAAAAAAAAATCAAGCACAAAAACTAAATCATTCAAATAAAACATGGACCAATGAACCGAGTGGAGAATTCTCAAAGAAAGAAATGCAAATAGTCAATAAATATTTGAAATGGTGCTCAGCACTCTTTCCTGCCAGAGAAATGCACATGACAGCCTCTCCGAGATTTCCTCTCACCCAAACTTAGTGGCTACCTTCAAGAAAATGAATGCTGATGAGAACGTGTTGAGGAACCTTTCCATAGAGAAAAAGTGAAGGCTTTCCATCTCTCGATGTTCCAGGCCCAAGATCCCAGATCAACACCATCAGTGTTCAAAGTTAGTCTCCAGATCAGGCAAGACTCAAAGAAAAAGATCTCCAGCTTTGTGTTACAGGTAGTGTGACCTTTGCATACAGAAGGGAGAATGGTGAGGAACCCCCACTAGGGACTACATAATATATTTTTCCTATTGATTACCACACAAGGTTTTATCTTGTCTGGAGAACCTTCATAATCCAAACTACCTGTGGCTATTTATGGCTTTTGTAATTTCCAAAATAGGTTTAAAGATATTAATTTATGTCTTGAGCTTCAGTTGCATACCCAACATATGCAGGCTGATAGGAGGGATAGCAGGGTGTTTTTTCAAATCTTCGTTCATAACACACACACACACACACACACACACACACACACACACACACACACCTCTTTTTCTTGCTTTCATTTTTAATCTAGTTTATTAGTTATTATTTTGGAAGTTTCCCTTAAGTATCTAAAGGCTTTAACTCTTTATAATTACGAGTGAGCAGAATCCAATGGGATTCCTATATAAAAATTGACAGAGTGGCATTATGGTTGCTTACACTCATTCAAAAGTTAGTAAGAAAAATAAATGTGCTTTTCAGGGTTCTCTGTAGGAGAGAGTGGAAGTCACTATTTGTTGATGAGGCCTGCAATGGGCTCCTGACATCCATTTGCCCAGACTTGTCACTGAGGTATTCTACTGCCCTGGATCGCTGACAGACTACATCAAGGCTCCTGATTCACCCTCTCCCTTCCCAACGCCAGCTGGGATTTTGAATGAACTGGCCTGATCCTGAGCTCTGGAAACAGGAGGATTTTTGAAGATCAGTTCACTCAAGAAACAAATAAGACTGAATTAAGATATATCTTACTACTGATGTATAAATTGATCTAGTTTATTAAATATTCAGTTTGTATGTTTTAATTTTCTCAAATTATAAAAAATGCAATCTTTAACATACTCTTCATATAAAAAACATGTTTACTTGACATAATACAGGACAAATTTTAGAATGCAAATGAATATTTATACATTTCAAGATTTATTATTTAAAACATTTAGGATCAATGAAAGCTAATTTTCACATGTTTTACTACATCTGAACAAAATCAGTTTTCCATTCATGTCAAACACTAACTTCTGTGGCTTGCCTATGAGTTGAAGATGTCTCCCAGAGACTGTGTTAAGATGTCCCCATTGGGAAATATTAAGAAACTGTAAACAAATATAACTTTGATATTTGATGTGTGTCTTATGGGAGGCTAATAAAAATTATATAATTTCATGATACTGGCAGCAAGAAGGTCATCAATGCATAGGACCTCTAAATTTTGGATCTCCAGAACTTTAAGGAACAATAACCCCCTTATATTTATAAAGTTACCCATCTTCTTGTATTTTCTTTTAGTTATTAAAAAATACTGCTGTACTAACTTGATCCTGAATCATAGGTATCACACAGAATGAATCATAAGTATCTTGCAGAATAAATTTTTTCATACAGTCCACTGGACTAGAATGTATGTTTCTACTTAAGTGACATACTTTATGTCTATTTTACAGATGAGGTAACTCATAGTCATATATACTTCATTTCTGGCAAGACCACGGTAGTGACTTTGTGTCTACCTCCTCAAGAAGAAAGGGATTTTTTTTTTATTTAGAATATTTGAGAATTTATAGGAGTGGTATATTACATTATTTCCACCCTTTTCTCCCTTTTGTCTTGGCCCTCTGCTTTCTCTTGAATTCATTGCCTCTTCTTTTAAAGTGAGTATTCTTACATATATATGCACACGTGGGTATGTAAATATAATCTTGGACCTTATTTACTGCTGCAGGTGCATATATATGGTTAAGAGTGACTAAGGATGATCAACATGCAAGGAACTTTGTCCCTGAAGAAGACTGTTTCTTACAATCTTTCCCCTTTTCTTTAATGTTCCCTGTGCTTTAGATGTACGGGTTACATTGTAGATGGATCAATCAGAGTTGGACATAGGGTAGTCAGTTGCTTTCTGCATTTTTCCAAGTTGTAGCTTTCTGTAATGGGCTTGACTTCTGCCAGAAGAAGCTCCTTTGATGAGGGGTAAGAACTACAATTACATGTGAGTGAGATGGTAAGTTTTCAGGGTTTGCTTTATCACAAATAGAGAAATATAGCCCTATGACGAATAGAGCCAAAGGAAGCATCTCCAAATTTGACACAAGAAAGAGAGTGCCTTGGTCTATTCAAGCTGCTTCTAAGTGACAGAAAGGTATCACTTACTGTTCTGAAGGCTGGAAAGTACAGATGAAGGAGCCAGCAGGCTGGTGTCTACTAAAGGCTATTTGTTCCCTCCCACAACACTCCCATCCTATATGCTCATATCCTAAGAGCAGTGACCAACTCTCTGGGTGTCTTTAGCAGGCCACTAATCCTGTTCCTTGCGGCTCAACCCTCATGACTCACCAATGAAACCAAGAGTGGAGGCCAGGTTTGGAAATGAATTTGGAGAAAACATAAGAATTCAGACAGGGTTGTTAAGAGTCCCATTTTACCAGAGTCAGAAAGTCCTGGTTGCCTACAGTAACTGATGGACTTTGGAAATCCTCATCAGTCAAAACTCTTCCAGGAAATTCGCTCCTTCTACTTATCTCATCTCTTTCCCAGAAACCTGCTTCATCTGTGGTTGGCTACCACTCTCTTCCTTGTCAGGGTATAACTCACTCAAGGCCTAGTCAGTATGTGGCATTCATTTGCTTATTGCACAGATATGATTCAGTATCAGTACCATCAGTATCAGTATCATCAGTATCAGTTGTTCTGAAAGTGAGATACTGAGGTCATTTCGTCTTTCATTTACGGTTCGCCTATTCCAATGGATATCACAGCACAGGGTAAGAATGATACCAGGTTTGACTCCCAAGAGCACTGCCAATGACTGACAGGGTATTATTTCAGATGAATATGAGCAAGATGGTTTGCAAGCTTCCACTTTGGAAAGAAAAATTTTATTTTGTTTTTATTCTGTAAAGAGAGAATATTACTTTTGTTACATCTAGTAGAAAAAAATACACAGTACTTACGCTTAAACTCCACTTTTAGAATGGCATATAAGCAAGTTTCATGGATAAAGGTATTTTATTTTGGTAATAAATGGATGCATTTTCTATTAAGGTTGGGAAGCAACAGATATATGATGGTCTCAAAAATGGAAAACGTACACCCAGCACGCATTTTACATTGTTTAACCTGAATTGGTATTTGTCTCCATGTGTTTTTACCCACAAACTGAAAATAATAATTTAGAAATACAGCTACTGTTACGATCAGTCTCCTTTGGAAAAACCAAATAGGAAGGAGACACTAATTAACCCAAGACCGTGGACTTACTGGTGAAATAACAGGAAACTAAAGCAAACTAACTTCATCCGCTAATTGACTAGCTAAATCCACACTCATGGGAGAGGTTTTGTAAAATCTGTATTTAAACTAGCAGGTGCTACTTCTTCCACAGTAATACCAGCATCCCAATTCTTTCAGGCTGAAGAGAAAACAAGAAAACTTTCCCTCTCTGGATGTGGCAAATGTTCCCAGCCAAGCTGTTTTAAAGTAGAAGTATCTCTTAAATCTAGGCATCTTTTGTGCAATAAGTATAGAAATACTATTTTGTCACAGCGATACAAACTTGGAGGCAAGAAACGAAGTTTTAAAACGGTTTCTTTTTACTTTATCTTCATTAGAATTGCTGATGTTTTTAACTCTAAAGTTTTAATTGATGCTTTATTTTCCATCAATTACTTTAAAAAAAATCTCAGCACTTGATAGTGAATGGCACAAGCCTTACGTCTGGACACTCATTTTGTTTTTCTCTAAACTATCAGTCTTGTAAAGAAATTGGCACTCTGGGTGTGATCGCTGGTGAACTAGAGAATTACCCCTTAATTTCTAAGAAAAGTGCAGTCGGTCTGCAAAAACAAACACTGTGTTGTAATTTATCAATTGCCCAACAAAAACTTAGCGTTAAAGTTTGTTTATAAAGTGACAGTGAAAAGGAGAAATACAAAGGGAGGACAATCTTCTAAGTAAAAGAATGGAAAAAACTCAAAGTATATTTCTATGGAATAACTATTTTTGTGTGTATGATTTCTGATATTAAAAATGACAAATATTTGGAATGCAGAAATCTTAGTGTCATAAATCTTTTCAGCTAGAGAGAAAAGGAGCAAGACAGACACTTCTAATAGGTATGTTAAAATATGTATTCATTCGCCACATTTTATCCAAAAATCCACACAGGTTGGATATACTTTGAGCTGATTATGAGACATTTTAAAGCATGGGGCTTTGTTTTACTTTGCTTTCATCTCATTAAGGCATCAACTCCAGTATGAAACACCAACCACTGAATTATATCTCACAAATGTCCCAGATCTTGCACCAAGTGCCTTTAGTAAAATGAAAAATAAGTGCTTTGCTGATCAGGTATAGAAAAAGAAAATAGTATAAATTATATATTTTCTCATCAACTATGGGCGGTCAGTGAGTATTTTATGAATGGTTTCCATACAAAGAAGTTTTGAATAATTGAGGATATTTATGTTTATGAGTGATTCTCCCACCCTTTATTTACAGATCATTCTCCTAACCTTTAGTTAAGAATATTCAAGCCAAAATTTTTGTCTCAAGTCATAGTGTTGTTTGGGTCACCAGGTTAAAATAAATTTCATTTTGTAGACATCAGGGACTAATGTTGGTGCTCCCTTCCACTATTAACTACTCTTGTATCAAACATGCATAGTTTATAATCAAGTGGATGAAACTAAAATAAATGTTTTGTTAATAATACTAAAAATAAAATACACTTATTTATTATAATTGAATTTTCCTATGTTATCTTTCTGTATTGGTATGGTTGCCCTGTATCACTTGAGTTTCATATCTCGAATAAAAAATTTAATTGTATCATGGTAACTTTAATTTTCTCATTAATCTGAGAACATAGCGCTTATGCATTACTTTTTTAATTTTGGAAAGTTAGATACAAAATATACCACACTACTGAGGAAGTTTCTTAGGATTTGGGGGGCTATTAGGAGTAATTTGCTTTAAAAAAAAAGTCTGTGAAAGTGTCTTCATACAAGAATGTGGATTGATGTTGAAAACCTGTCTTGATATGTTGGAAAATCCAGATATGCCATATACCACATGCCAAAACATCTCCACCCATGAGATGTTGACAACTGTGGATCAAGTTTTTGAAAACAGCTGAAAAACAGCCAGAGCATATACTGAATCCTTAGAACTGGGTCATGCAGCATCTTGAACTTAATTCTTCCCTGATTCTTCTGATCTTGAGTCTTATGACAATGATATCGTAGTGTGGTATAAATAGACTACTCACCAAAACAAACGATTATAAACTGAAGTGAGTTTACCCGATGCTCTTCCCTCTGCCTCTACTCTTGTAATGACTGTAGTTGCTTCAGGTTTTCATTTGCAAACACTATGAGATTGAAGTCACAATATGCATTATTCAACAGCTGTTTAGTATTATGGTTTTACAGCACAATGATAATTTAATTGCCCCGTTCAAATGACCAAGTCCAGTGGACTCTTTCACGATAATGTTGCAGTCACAGTCTATGTAAAAATATGTCTTGGGCTCACTTGATGGCTTAGTGGGAATGGAGCTTTCTGCCAAGCCTAAGGACTTGAGTTCAGTGCCCAGAACATACATAATGTAAGTAGAGAACTGTCTGTCACCATTTGTCCTCTGACTTATACTCATTTGCTATAGTATGTAGCATTTGCACATGTGTGTGCACATGCCCAAAAGGCCCCAACTGAGCAGTAAGCAAATTCTTAGGCCATGTAACTATTATTTAATTTAGAATACCCAAAATGCTAGATATTACTGCCTAAAGATGTCTGGATTGATTAATTTTTAAAATGAGATTGGAATTTAAAAAATGATGAGCTCATACATTTTGTTGAGTGATCTTAATCAATTCTGAGACTCGTGTCAACATTTAACACACACTTAAAATGTTAAAAAAATATTTAATCTGTCTTAATGCGAGACTTCAGGAACAGAAAAATGTTTGGATCCAGATAATTACGTCTTAACTTCAAATTTTTCTTCTTCAAATTGAGAAAAAAAACAAATTTAAAAGAATGTGATGAATAACTTCTAACATCCTGTCCAGTCACTTTCATAATGCATTGAAACATATAAAATTACTCTTTCAAGAGAATTTCAAAATAAAATGTACCATAAAGAAGGGTGAAGTAAAACAAAAATGCCAATTCCCAGATACTCTATGGCTCTTTACCAAATTTAGTAATACATGAGGTAAAGAGGCATATTTTCACGAAATACTAAAAATAAAAATATGAAAACAATATCTATTTCATGCATTTTCTTTCAAGATTCAAATTCTGCTATATTTCCTACCCCAAACACATCTCATCTGCCCTGAAGCATTTATGCACTGATTCCAAAGCTGTGTGAGCCAGAGACTAATGAGATTCTGTGCTGAAAACCCTGAAATGACAGGAAGGGAGTAACCTTCCAGGAGATTATTCCCCTACACGTATTAAAAATAGTCCTGTTACTTTTTTTTTTTTTTTTTTGGTTTTACAAGTCAGGGTTTCTCTGTGTAACAGCCCTAGCTGTTCTGGAACTAGCTCTTGTAGACCAGGCTGCAGGCTGGCCTTAAGCTCACAGAGATCCACCTGCCTCTGCCTCCCAAGTGCTGGAATTAAAGGTATGCACCACCACCGCCCAGCAATATTTTAAACGTCTTTTCTAGTTATGTGCTTTTTAAGCAAAACATTCAGATGCTTCCAACCAAAAATATAACTAATTCCGCAGAGTGGTATAATACGGTCATTAAAATGCACGTAACAAGTGACTGCATCTTTAAGACACATTGGTGGCTTTCTATTGATCTCTCCTTCAGAGATTCTTTATAGGCTCTTCAAATGTTTCCTTAAACATCAGAATACCTTTCGATATGTTTCAACTGTATAGTCAAATTCATGTATTAATGTTACAACTAGATTTTTTCAGACAAGCATATTTTATTCATATATAGCCATAAAAATTTTATATAGCAGATATGGGCCTCACATAGTATAAATTCAGTACTCGGGAAATGGTGTAGGTGATATTTTAGTGTTAATAGGTTAAAACAAATTTTTAAATTTCAGTTCTTTATCCAACTTTGAGTGTTTTTGTTTTTATAATCTTCCTAATAAAATTTCATGTATCTAGTTCATAAATTAAAACATAAATTGTTATGAGCAAGAAAATGTTCAATACAAATTTGATTCTGAATTATACAACATCCTCAAGAAAAATCTGAACAAAATATATTTCTTTGTATTTTCTTACAGCTAAATGTTTACAAGTATTCTCATTATTGAGACCACTATATAAAATATATGAGACCATAATTTTTTAATTTCAATTTCATTTTATAAACTAAATAAGCTGGAAACCTTTGTCTAGTATTTGCAAGCATCTTCTAAAATGACATAATAGTTACATTCCTAAGAGTTCACTGGGAACGCTCCTGCTGATTGGGGGTGGGGTTGCAATGACTCTCCCAGTGTTCTTTGAAGTGTTCACATCAGTTATAAACCAAAGCTTTCTACTGCACCATTCTTTGTTTTTTTTCCTTTTTCGAGACAGGATTTCTTTGTGTAACAGCCCTGGCTGTCCTGGAACTCACTCTGTAGGCCAGGCTGGCCTTAGGCTCACAGAGATCCATCTGCCTCTGCCTCCCTAGTGCTGAGATTAAAGGCCTGTGCCACCATCGCCTGGCATACTGTGTCATTCTTAACATCTGCCCCTTCTTTCTCTCATATGCAAAAATGTTATGTACTTAACTGTCCTTTCTTTTTTTCTTATGCACTTTCTTCTTCTCTTATGTGGAATATCAGTTGTTTTTCTGTGACAGTCACCAAAATAATGTAGAGTTTTGTGCATATATTTGGAAAGAGTATCCTAGAGAACAGCACGATATACATGCATCATTCCTTGAGTTAATAGACTTGGATTCAGCCTAGCAGTTGTGATGTTAAAAAAGACAGGACGACCAAGACACAAAGACATGATAAAAAGACCTTGGTAACCGTGCTATCTGGAATCACAGTTCATGGAGAGTCTTAGTGACGTGTGTCTGTGGTTGCCAAAAAGCACCCAGGCGTAAACAAAGACAGCCTGAGCCTGCAATTCATTCCAAGAATTATAGGACTTATTAGTACATTAATAAATAAGAGACATATTAGGCATGTATGAACACATTGAAATTGATTAAAGTGTCTCCAGTCATTTCATCAGGCCAAAAAATTAGGAAAGAAATAACTTCAGAGAGAAGGTGCTGTGAGCCCTTAGATGCAGCATTGAGTGATAAAGACCTGGTTTTATGTCTGCTTTAGTGAATCAAATCAAATAATAAGGCTACCTCTGTAATTCTTCTTCAGTAAAATATACCTAAAACCTGCCAGTGTAGAAATCAGCTTACGAGATGCTGTAAGTTAAAAGTACAATACTCAAATGACTTTTAACTACAAAATATAAAAACATTCAACATAAAAATTAGGACAAATCTAAGGAAAACTGTTTATCTACAGTATACCAGATTAATCTCATTAATTGTTGCTTATTCTATTTTAACAAACACTCAATGCTCTAGGACCCTATAATATATGTCAGTAAGTCATATGCCTATAAAGAAATTTAATAACAAATTAGAAAACTGTAAACGTGAGTTAGTTTCATCCTCAGGTAAAGAACCAATAAATAAATTATCTAAGAATCATGTCATCAAAATATTGGTGTAATAGAAAATGATAAATTATAATCAAAATACCTACTTACATTCTGACAAAAATGTAAACCATTTTTTAAGTGAAAGATGAGACTAGGGTCTAGAATAGACAGCTCATTCTTTCTGGGATACAAAAATTTCTTTCCAGTTAGAATTATTATCCATTAAATTTAAAAATTATAGAATTTTTAAACTTGAATTTTATGAGTTTCCAGAGAATATACATTTTTAAAAATAATAGGTTAGTACTTTATTTACTATATATAGAGGGACATGAAGCTTGAAGTTGTGAAGGAAAAATGGTGAAAAAACAGGGAAAGATTTGAGGATACAGAATGGGGTAGATTTTATCAAAATACATTATATATATATATATAATAAGATATATTAAACATAAAACAAAATTAAATAATTTACTATAAATTTCTATTTTAATCAATCATTTACTCTATCAAAATACATAACAAAATATGTTGGTAGTGAGTTTCTTTTTCTCATGTATGTATGATTTTGGCACATGGTTTGCTTTAACAAGAATCTGTATCTTCAGTTTATTGTCTCAAAACACATGCCAAATCTCATTTGAAAATATAATTGCCATCATTATGTGCTCATAAATACTGGTACACTTTAGAATGTTATCTAAGTATTGTTGAGTGATGATTACTCATTATAAGCAGCAGTATCATTAGCTGTTCAGGTGTTTAGTCTAGACTAGTGATCAGAAACCTGGTATCATTTCCAATTTACCACTGATTAACCGTTTCAGCCAGAAAAAAAAAATAAGTGGAAATACAAAGCCTAATTATAGCCCATCACACTAACCTCAATATTTTTATTATTAGCAAATTTAATCAAACTAGTGGTAAAATGCAATACCTCCTTTTCCTGCCTTAAAAAAAAATCAGCCCTTGTATAGAAGCTGCACCTGGTCTCCAGAACTGAACTGAGTATACAACAGTGTGCTGACCTCTCCCATTAAGGTGCATTGCCAGACTAGATAGCAGCACATTTGCATAATTCCTAATACAGTGGCTTAGGGCACACAAAGGGCACAGAATTTAGAATGTAGATCATCTAAAACGCTAATTCTCAAGTTATAATGGGCATGCTAATTACCTAGAAGTCATCAAGCCTGTGCATTGCAATGGAGTGAGTCAGAGGCTGGGTTTGCAGGTCTCCATTTTTTATCAATTACAGTTGAGGCAGATTAATTCATTGACCACATTTTGTTATATCTATCTATCTATTACATAATGTTCCAGATGAGGAAACTAAACACTGAAATCTGAATTTAAATGATGGTTTTGGTCCTTTGGATATAAGCACACCAAAACAAAATACTTCTACCCTTTGTGAACTTATGGCTAGGTAGGTCATAGGCTCTAGGCAGAGAACCTAATACAATTATTTTGCCAAATGGAAAAAGCATTTGAATAGCTTCTAATGACTTATAGTGATACCCACAGATCAGGGCACCTTTCAACCCTTATCAGAGAAGCTTTTCTTGTAGTAGATGGCAATTAACACAGTGACACCACCCCCCAAAGTGGTCAATGAGTAGAAATTAAGAGACGGTGGATTGCTCATCCCTAAATGGGGCACTCATATCATATCCCTTATTCAGATGCTCAGGAACCTTGTAGAAGAGGGAACAAAAAGATTGCGAGAGCTGGAAGTGGTTTTCCAGACACAAGGGGGAATATGCCCATGTGAACCCATAACAATTATAAAGCTATCCCCAGGACATGTACAAACTACAGCCACCAGACAAAAATCCCAGAATAAAGGTGGAAATTGAGGCATGAAAACCCACCATTAACTGAGGAGCTCTAGTTGCTGACAGAGTAATAGTCTGCTGTCTTTAATTCTATGACCCTAGGTAAGCTGACCAGACACCAGGGCCGGCTCCAAACCCAAGAATAGCTTAACAACCCAACAGAACTCAATGGAGAAAAAAAAGAGAAGAAGAAGAAAAATAAATAATGTCAATGTTGGATGATAAGGGATGGAAGGTTGAGAGGGTGGTAATGGGAAGAGTTGGGGAAAGGGAATAAATATATTCCAAAGTCTGAAAAGAAAAAAAAATGGTCAAATCAAAATCTTATAATTATTCTTATTTATTGGAAGATCTTGCATCCACAAGCTGAGCACCTACCGTCAGCCACACCTACCACAAACTTTTATGGCAGTGGAGACTGTCAAATAAAAGCCTTTTCAGGAAACCAACACTGAAGCTCTGCCTTTGTTTGCATCTCAGGAAGTAGCTACCACCATCCAGCAACAATGCCTTCCCCTGGCAGCTTCTCTTGACATGCTCTTTCTGTCAGAATGCCACTTCTGCCACACACAGCTGTACAAGATGGAAACTCAGAAGTCATTCACGAATGCTCTAACTACAGGCATCGGAAATGTGCACAATACTTGTTGACACCTCAGAGAAGAACTACCTGAGGACTCCTGATGTTTCTGCTTTCACTATTTCCTTCCCAACCCAAGATTTGACCCTTATCTTTCCAAACCACTCAAACCTTTATTAACCCACACCAAACTACCAGTTTCCTTCATTTTTCAACTGTTCTATGAAAGAACCACCCAACTATTTATTCAATTCTACTTTTCCTCATCACCCCATCAACTCTCCTTGGTGTGCATGAGTATATGTGTCCATGTGTGTGTCCATGTAAAGTTTTAAATATTTGATTTGTCATAACCTTAAGACTGTACAAAGTTACTTCGTTCAGCCCAAAACACAACTGCATCCACATATTGTACATTTCATGTTTACAATACACCAATCCTACATCACTAAATTGACTCCAGTGAAGAAAGACGCTAAAAAGAAATCCCACACTAGCTCAGAATTGAGTATATAAAGGGTTATTTATTTAGGGGTAGACTCACAGATCACAGTCCTTTGTACAAGCAGGGAATAGTAACTGAATCCAGCAGCTGGAAAAGAGCAACTCTGCGCTATACAAAGGCATTTATAGTATGAGAGGCCACTCCGAAGTGCACTGGTGTCTTAAAGGCTACTGGCTAAAGGAGTTCCTACAGCAACTCCCGATTTTGTTTAAATAAGCGAGTTCTAAGAATAGTATAAAGCTTATACAATAAGAGCAAATATCAAGTATAAAATTTAGAATTACAACCAGCATAAACAGTATCAAGCAAGAAACATATGATAAATGTTTCAGTAATTATCCTATCCTAAGGAATCTAAGTCTTGTATTAGAAATAACTTGGCCAAGTCATGAGAGGAAAGTAACTATGACTATCTAGTCTTCAAGTCCATTGAAGATCTGAGAATGGAAATAATAATAATTGAGTAAACAAGAAATGCACTCAAGCAACTTTCAAAATGTGCAACAAATGACAGAGACAACTGGCTACCTGGCCAATCACACAAAGTCTCATTTGCAATGCTGGAGCAACCAACTTGGGCTAAGGCCTAGAGTAACTGACAGACCATTTTCAGAGGTAGGAAATTTTTCAAAACCATTTTAAAAATACCCTATCTTGGCAAGATTTGACAGTTTTTTTCTTGTATCCTGCTTGTCATACCCAGACATCATGCATTTTGTCAGTGGTCAATGCATTGGCAGTTCCTTGCCCAAAGGCCAGTTTTGCCAAGAATAAAACAAGCTCCAAGTGGAGTGTCTTCAGTGCTCAGCATTCTCTCAGGAATAGATAGGTGCTGCCAGGAGCAATTGTGTCTCAATGTCAACAGAACCCTAAGTTATTTAAATGCCATATTCTACAGCTCTTTGAAGTGGTTGAAGAATACCTATCTATGCAGAATACAGTCTCTATGTATCTAAAGAGCCTGATTAGTCTAACTATAAATATGACAAACATGGATGACTATTGACCTATAATACTTAATATCTAATTAGCTTAAAGACTAAGACTTCATATTAGAATATTAAACAATCTTTAAGCAACCTTGCAATAAATGAGGACAGTGCCCTCAAAACATAAACAATGTATAGTATCTTGATCAGAGATAGAAATGTATAGTGCAATATGATAAATCTTAAACAGAGGCAGAAATATGCATGTGTACAATATGACAAAATAACTTTACCTAGGTGTACAAATATTGTAGACAGAAATAGGAGCATATTTAATATCATTTGAATTTGTATCAATATATAAGAATCTATACCAATGTAAGTTGCCTATAAATAATAGCTCACAAGTATGTTGCATGAAGGAGGGGGCCCATGTTTGTCCCTGCTGCCCAGCTAGCTTACACCTAAAATAACCACATAGAAACTGTATGAATTAAAACACTGCTTGGCCATTAGCTCTAACTTCTTGTTGGCTAACTCTTACATATTTGTTTAACCCATCTCCATTAATCTGTGTATTGCCACATGACTATGGCTTACTGGCAAGATTCTAACCAGCGTCCGTCTCAGGCAGAAGATCCATGACATCTCTCACTCTGACCTTTTCCCCGGCATTTAGTTCTGTCTTCTCCACCTACCTAAGTTTTGCCCTATCAGGCCAAAAGCAGTTTCTTTATTCATTAACCAATGAAAGTAACACATGAACAGAAGAACCTCCTACACCATTTCCCCTTTTCTGTTTAAACAAAAAGGAAGGCTTTAACTTTAACATAGTAAAATTACATATAACAAAACAGTTATCAAGCAAGAATTACAGTTATATTTATATCTACTTTATATTTTATAATAACTAAGGAAAACTATAACTATAAATTCTTCAACTCCATCAAAGACTCCAGAAGGATATAATATTACCTAAGTAATCAGGAAGTACATTGTAAGCAACTTCCAAAACTCTAGAAATGACAGAGACATCTCACTGATTGTACAATCACCCAAAGTTCTTCTGTACTGTTGGAGTATCCATCTTCAACCTACAGGCCCATAATATCCAGCAGACTTTTCCAGGAAGCAGGAAATTTCAAAGACAGTTTCGTCACTTTTTTATGTCCTGCAGAATGTCTCACAGACTCTTTCATGAAGCAGGAACCCCAAAGGACCATCTCACCTTTAAGCAAGTTTAGCAGTCATCTCTCTGTGGGTACTGCATGTCCAGTGAAACAGTCCAGGCAAGAGCAGTTTCTTGCCCAAATGGCTAACGAAACTTTTCAATGCCTATCTTCCTCTCAAAGTAGCTTGGTGCTGCCAGGAGCAGATATGTCTCACTGTCATGAAAAGTCTTACATTTTTTAAAACATTTAAATACCACGGCATCTCTCACTCTGTCCTTTTCCCCAGCATTTAGTTCTGTCTTCTCCACCTACCTAAGTTTTGCCCTATCAGGCCAAAAGCAGTTTCTTCATTCATTAACCAATGAAAGCAACACATAAACAGAAGAACCCCCTACTCCACAAGTATTCACTGTGTTACTCACTATTATGATTGTGTGAGTAAGCTCACACTAATCTAACTATTATTCCATCCAATTTCCCTTTTTTTCCCAAAGAGATCTCTGAGCTTACTAATTTCTCCCCAACCCCAAACCCTATACCAATTGTAATCAACCCCAATAGATGTCCCTAACCCTGAGGACAAACTTTGTTGGAAGAGGGGATGTCATCTTCTAGAATTACTTCCAGGTGTTATGGGGCTGATGTTCTTTCTATGGGATCCTGTGAAAGTAAAATGATGGTTAAGTTTCAAGATTACTGTTTGATGTAATTGCAAATAGCCTCCAAGTATTCAGTAGGGTTTTTCCTAGGTTCCTATTTGGAGTTCTGGCCAGAGTGTTGTAAAAAGGTACACCATTTCAGCTAACCAAGTTGTAACCATCTTGAGCAGCTGGTACCCAAAACTGGTATTATAGTAGCACTATCAGCATAATGACATCATATCAAACAGGTGGAGTAGTTGTTGTGGGGCCCCATCTTCTTCCTGGAAACTTCAAAGATTACTGCAAGAAAATTCATTGTTCATTGTGGATGACTCCTGACATGAGACATAATCTCTGAATTTTTCTTTTTAAAAAATGCTTGGATTTAGAGAAGGATGGAGCCACTGTTCAACTCCAAATCCAGCTTCAATTTTCAAATGAGTCATGACTATTATTCTAGTAGGCAATATATACTCTCAGTGATTCTTACCCTCAGATGATCTGTTCTCATAAGTCATAATTCTCTTTTCTTGGTGATCCTATCTGGATAGTTTTCTTTTACTCTTAAGGCATCTAGATGTACAAGGTCTCTAAACTTTTTGAAGATGAGTATTTTCCTGCAAAGACAAGAACCCTTCCCCAACCCTTATGAGGTTACCTTACCACCTGTATAGTTGTCACTTCTGTAGATGAGCCATCATTTCTCTTTCTCAACAGGTTTCTCCTTTCAAACTGAATCTTTATTAATTGTGATGGTCTCTATAGCTTTTCTTTTCCTGTGGAAACAAGAGCAAAAACCCTTCCCCAACATAGCATATCTCCTGATTTCCATTGTGAGGTCAACACATCCTTGAAATACACTGGCTGATTTAATCAGAGGTTTTTTTTTTTTTATCTACTGTCTCTCGGCTGCTGTTGTTCCTTTCTCATAGGCATTAAGAAAATTCAAGGATAATAAAGCATTATGCAATCTATTTCTGGGGGTATTTTCCATCCCTTTCTTTTGTTTAACATATCCTTTATAGTTTAATTTGATCTTTCTATAACTGTATGACCTGTAGGATTGTTTGTTATACCTATAATATGCTTTATATTATAATAATCAAAATACTGCTTCATTTTCTTAGAGACATATGCTGGAAATGGTGTGGGAAGTCCTTCTGTCTAAGTATTGCTTTTATTGGTTAATGAATAAAGAAACTATTTTGACCTGTGATAGGACAGAATAGCGCTAAGCAGGGAAAAACTAAACCGAATGCTGGAAGAAAGAAGGTGGAGTCAGGGAGTGATCATGTAACCCTACGGGAGACAGAACAGAACCTTGCTAGTAAACCACAGCTACATGACGATACACAGATTAATAGAGATGGGCTAATTTAAGATATAAGAATAAGTCAGAAATACACTTAAGCTATTGGCCAAAAAGTATTACAAATAATATAGTTTCTGAGTGATTATTTTATATTCTGGGCAGTTGAGAATAAACAAGCAGCCTCCAACTACACTCCAGTTTTAGGGGAAGGGCCCTTAGTGCTTTCCCTTTGTGCCAGACACTTTTCCCATGTAGTCCTCTTTTGGCCAAAATGTTACCTGCTCAAAGAGACCATCTCTGAACTGGTAAACACAGGTATTTCTGGCTTTATTGTGTCATATACTTTAAATCACTGATGGTCCTCAAGATTCTCTTATGGATTCAAATGATCATTAATATAATCTGAACATGTAAAGTAACTGAGAGCTCTCTTTCTATAGAAATATTATGGGCAATATGGCCACAGCAAACATACCACTCTGGGGTATGCTGATACTGAAGTGAGCTATGACTTTCCCAGACAGGGCATTATGAAAAATCTCTGCACCTCCGTTCAACTTTGCTTGAAGCTAAAACTGTTCTAAAGTAAGTGCACAAAATAAGGCTAGAATAATACTAATAAAAGCAGATCAAAAAATACTAATGCACAGATTATAAATTATAAGGCTTCTCCAGCACTCAAAGATATTTTCCCCATATCTTTACATTGTTTTGATCCTCAAAGTAAATTATTTGAGATGAGGAGTTTCTTTTCCGGTCCTGTGTCTGGTATTCAATATGCCTCTTGCAACATAATAGTCATTCTTCTCTTAGAATTGGGAAATTATTGTCCATGATTTTGTTGGAAATATTATCTGTGCCTTAGACCTGGGTTTCTTCTTTACTTATGACCAGTAAGTGTGATCTTTATAATATCCCTGATTTCCTGTGTGTTCTGCCCCACATCCCCCTTTAAAATAGCATTTAATATGCTCTTTAATTAAATGATTCATTTTCTCTACCTTATCTTCAAGACTTCTTCCACTTGCCCAATCAATTGGTGAGACTCTCCTCTAAACTTTCTGTATCATTTTCTGAGCTTTTTATTTCAAATTTTATAACATTTTGGCTTTTCTTCAGAGATTTTATTTCATTTAAATTCCATTCTGTTGTCTTGAATTTATTTCATCATTTTATTTAACTGTTTCTTGTTTATTCATTTGTTTTTGCAGCCCTCATAGAGGCATTTATTAATATCATCTTTGAGTGACTTGAACACATTTACAATTGCTGTTTTGAATTGCCTTGCACATTAGCTAAGTTGCTTTCCTTAGAGAACATTAAAATGGGATT
Source organism: Ondatra zibethicus (assembly GCA_004026605.1). Taxonomy (NCBI): domain Eukaryota; kingdom Metazoa; phylum Chordata; class Mammalia; order Rodentia; family Cricetidae; genus Ondatra; species Ondatra zibethicus. The sequence continues at coordinate 238,006 of PVIU01000542.1, read as the reverse complement.
CTAATTTCTAGGGGAGACATATGTCTCAGTTATTTATCTTGTTTTTGTTTTTGTACTGGGACCAGCATGTCTGGAGTTAGGCCATTGCTAGTGTTTTTTGGAGCAGAGATTGGTTTTGCCTTTGTTAATTGGATGTTTGGAATCTTGTTTGTTGTTACCCCAATTTGTCATGTTGTGGACCAGGCAAAGGGTTTATAGTGTTCAGTCTTGGGGTCAATCTGTGTTGATATGTGAATGGGATGTCAAGATTGAGCCATGAAGCTGTTGGAGGAGAAAGACACAACAGAAACCTTGCTGGAAAAGCCTCATGGAAAAATATAAAATAATAGAAATGGGTTGATTTAAGATGTAAGAGTTAGCTAGAAATACACGTAAGCTATTGGCCAAACAATATTGCAAATAATATAGTTTCTGTGTGATTATTTCGGGTCTGGGCATCTCTCTGCCTACAGACTGGCATGCCAACATGTGCTAGCTAAATCTATATGGAAGCCTGAGATTGCCTGAGAAAGAATTCTAGACACAAATGAACAGAGTTTAGCACAGTTTCTTGGTAGCCGTAATTTTGTTTTCCAGATGGGCTTACAGCAAGCAATGGTGCCATGGCTCCTTTATGAGAGGTGCAGTAAAAGCTGCACAGCTTCACTAAAAACAGCGGTATCTTGGTTCACCAACACTAATGGTTCTGAATTTTTGGGGGAGTTCTGGCTATGGAGCATTTAAATGGAGTTTGTGAGTAGAGTGTTACAAGTTAATTAATGGCAATATAGACCAACTATGTGCCTAAAAATGGGGCATTGTACGTGGCTCTCAGAGGCAGCAAACTTGCCTTCACCATGTTGGACTGGGCAGAGCTAACAGGCAAAACCTTGGAGTTTGTCCTAGTTAAGCCTGCTTAGCATTTAAAAAAGTGCTCCTGGTCAGAAAATAATTACAGATATGCAATAAACACAGATTCAGACAGATATAAACCTCTGAACAGGTCACATTGTGGTGTAGGAGGTCCTTTTATTTATGTGTTGCTTTCATTAGTTAATGAATAAAGAAACTGCCTTGGCCTTTTGATAGGGCAGAACTTAGGTAAGCAAGAAAAATGGAACAATGCTGGGAGGAAAAAGCAGAGTAAGAGAGAGAGCCACCATGGAGCTGCCAGAGTCAGACATGCTGAATCTTTTCCAGTAAGCACTGCCATGTGGCAATATACAGATTAATAGAAATGGGTTAAATCAAGATGTTAGAGTTAGCCAATAAGCGACTAGAGCAGATGGGCCAAGCAGTGTTTTAATTAACACAGTTTTGTGTGGTTATTTCAGGGCTAAGCTAGCTGGGTGGCTGGGATGAACAAGCAGTCTCTCCCTACAACAACATTGTGTTTTAAAATGTACATAGGCTTGAGAAAGAGAAGAAGAAGAGTATAGACAGTTATAAATGGAAATAAATAGTTTTAAAAAAATAAAACAAAATCTTTAAAGAGACAGAATACAGACAATCATAGATTAAAGGAGTAAAGAAAAATAAGCCATGTAAAGATGAAAAATACACAGAGACTCTGGATTATGTTTATTATTGTGTTTTCTTTAAATTTTTTTACTTGACTGTGAAGGAGCTAAGTACAGAGAGACGTTTCATTGTACTGGCTGCTGAGTTAAACCTGTGTGTGTGTGTGTGTGTGTGTGTGTGTGTGTGTGTGTGTGTGTGTGTGTATCTTGAACATATATATATAACATATATATATATGTATCTTGACTTCAAAATTTGGGTCTAAGTATATGTTGCTTTGGAAAAGAGGTTCTGCTTTTGGTTTCCACAGAGGATGAGAACCTGTGGACTCCTTCTAGACTAATGTGGTTTGATGCACCAAGACCCCCTGAAAGGTCTCCGTAAACCCATAAAATTACTTTGCCTAATAAAAAGTAGGAAGCAGTTCAGAAAGAACTATGTCCAAATTCCCAAATATTGTTTATAAACGTTTGTTTATATTAAAAGGGGGATATGATATAGAGAAAAATACTTTGCTTTGGTCTGGATCTTGGCTTATTGATACAAATTTAAGCTCAATTTTGTTACAGATAGATAGATAGATAGATCTGCTCTTCATTAAGGTATTGTGTTTGTGCAGCTCATTTTAAAATATAATGTATAATTAAGAAATATACATTAATAGATAATCATCTATAATAGTCAAGCTTGCAGTCATGTTAGTTAGGTTTTCTAGATCTATAGAGATATATTTCAGTTGGAGAGATAATCTTCAAACCTTTCAAAGACCTACAGAATATGGCATTTAAAATGTTTTAAGAACTTAGGACTTTTCCTGACAATGATACACGTCTGTTCCTGGCAGCACCAATATGCTTCAAGAGGATAATGAGCATCAAAGAAGCTCCTTATGGCATTTGCTAGCCATTTGGGCAAGAAATTGTTCTTGCCTGGATGGCTTAATATATGCTATATGAACTGGACATGCAGAACCCACAAAAGAATGACAGCTAAACTTACCTAAAGGGGAGACAGTTCTTTAGGGTTCCTGCTTCATGAAAGAGTCTGCAAGACATTCTACAAGACACAGAAGAAAGTGACTAACAAACTGAAAATATAGGCGAAACTGTCTTTGAAATTTCCTGCTTCGTGTGAAAGTCTGCCAGATACTATGGGCCTGTAGGCTAAATATGGATACTTCAATGATACAGAAGAACTTCGGGTGACTGTCCAGGCAGGGCGATGTCTCTGTAAATTCTAGAGTTTTGGTAGTTGCTTACAGTGCACTTCCTGTTTACTGCTGTTGAAGAAGAAAGGTGCGCCGGAACCTTGCTGGTAAACCATGAGCCTTGTGGTAAAATATAAAATAATAGAAATGGGTTAACTTAAGATGTAAGGGATAGTTAGAAATATGCTTAAGCTATTGCCCAAACAGTGTTTCAAGTAATATAGTCTCTGTGTGATTATTTCAGGTCTGGGTGGCTGGGAACAAACAAGCAGTCTCCACCTACAGATGACATCAGGATTGGTCCCAGTTTATCTAGGAACCAACGCCTAGTTATCCAGTGCCTAGCCAGTCAGTGCCTACAAGTAAAACTTCTGTAGGCTTAGAAGATTCTTATTGCTCATCTTCAGACATTTGTGGGGCAGGACTCATCAGGTTCTACACACTTCCTTGGGGTTACAGTGGAGGTGTACAGAGCTTTATTGGGGAAAGGCACAGAACACTACACCCTCCTCAGGTGGAGATGGATGTGGTGGAGGCAAAGCTGTGGCTCATTATCTATAGTGGGGGCACAGGATACTATGTGGTCTGTGGTTATCTTGGTAAATAATATAGTGGACAGATCAAGGGTTGTATGCTGTACTTTTGAGATAGATCCTATGTGGTACAATGGTGACATGGGAGGTAAAGTGGCTGATAAGGAGATGAGAAGGCAGAATGGATATTCCAGAGTTCCAGGTCATACTCCGTGTAGTACCAGGTTGCATGGTAGGCAGGGTGACTGATAGGCCAAGTGGGTTTGAGGTCCCTACCCACAGTTTCTGGTGTATGGTCTTGCTTTCTGGTGTCAGATAATAAATAAAACAGTCCTAGTCCCACCTTGGAAGAAATGAATAGCTTTGAGGGCATTTGTTTTGATATTTAATCAAAATAGAATATTCTAGAAGATAACTGGTTATATAACCAATATGGCACATCATCAGGCTTTCCCAGTGTTATCATTATCATATATGCCACATAATTTAATATCATGTATTTCATTTTTATTTTTTGTTCTTGGAAAAGCAACAGAGAGACTAGGCAACGACTGACGTGACAGCCTCTGTATTTCATAGAAAACCATTTCCAGCCACATGCATAATATACACATCTTGAATATTACTCTTGTTACAGCGCCATGAGCTGGAGACCTTTTCATGTGTTACAGCTACATCTTCCTGGATTTCTCCCAAGACTCATCTGTTTTGTATTGGATCCTAGTATGGTTTTCACGAAGATTGTATCTTCATGAAAAGAGTTGCCATACCATTTTCACAAATACTCCGTTTTTTTAAAAGAATTTTTCAACACTTGCTGAATTTATATTGGCCAAGATCCATGCCCAGAGCCTCAGTAAACAGTAACGCTGGGGGCAGGAAAGATGGCTTAATGAGAAAAATCCTTGACAACCAGGCTGACCTGAGCCTAACCCATAGGACCCATAGGTGCAAGGAGAGAATTGTCTCCTTAGGATTGTCCTCTGAACTACACATTTATGCCTGAAAGACACACACACACACACACACACACACACACACACACAATCATAATAAAAAACTTTCTGAATAAAGGTAGAAAATGATCCCATGTAAACTTCTTTATGCAGTGCTATCTGCTTACTACTTAGAACTGCTCATAAGAAGGAGTGGACAGGAATGTGTACCTAGGGTCTTAATGGACCATGTTTGCTTTAAGAGCAAATGCCTAAAATTAAAAACTGAACTATCACATTTATGGGTTGACAGACTAGTAAAATGAATGATATTTAAGGAGTTATTAATAGGGGATGGCAGCAATCTCCCTGCCCCTTCCCCCAAAAGAGAAAATTAAATAACAAACTTGTTTGCCTGATTTCGAATTGCAATGAGGTGGGGAGAGATGGAGGGTGGGAGGTGGAGGGAGGGAGATAGAGGGAGGGAGATAGATGGAGGGAGATGCAGGGAGGGAGATGGAGGGGGAGATGTAGAGGAGAAGATGGAGGGGGCAGATGGAGGGGGAAGATGGAGAGGGAAGATGGAGGGAGGGAGATGGAAGGAGGGAAGGTGCGATAGAGAAACCTAAAATGTGTACTGAATACTTGGGTGGAGTGGTCGATATTTGAAAGCCCACACATGAAGTAACTTGTTGGTTTAAAAATAAGCAAGGCAATGACTAGCAGATTGGACCCTTCACGACAGAACAATGAATGGATGAGCTGAGGGCATTAAAGTCTAAAAGAAAGCTGGCCCCATTACTGGTAATTATAGTTAATCAGCAACAATTGTCTTGACAGAGATACCGATCAGCCACGGGCACTAACCTAACAAGACTAATGAGGCTAATGGAGGATGAAGAAAGCCGGCTGAGCCGAGCAAGGAGCTGCAGACCCTGAGCAGAGTGTACTTTCAGCCTCTGCTCACTCACTACCTGTTGTTTTTAGCCAGGAAGGCACGAAGCAAGCTATTTCGAATTAGGGGACCCTTTTGTGACTCTCAGCAGAAACAGTGAGAAATGGTTAATGCTTAGCACTGTGGGTCCTAGGTATTTGCATGGTCTGCACCGCATTAGCAGGGTGATACTGCCTTTTCATACTCAAATGTGGTATGAGATCCAGCTGAAGTGGCTGCCTCTGAGAGCTGCTTAGCTATGCACACTCGCACTTCATCCATGGTTCCGTTTGCATGTCAGCAAGATCCCACGAGATTCCTCTGCATGTTAAAGTTTGCAAAATGCTGTACCTTGAATCAAGGGATGCCTTGGACTTACATGTTACATTTCCTGTTGTTTACCTTTGTAGGTACAGCTTCTTAGATAGGGACAAGACGTAGTAATCGGTACCCAGTAAGTAATAAAACTGCACGTTTTATATATATATGTGTGTGTGTGTGTGCTACAGATGTGCAGGTGTGCATGCAAGTACTTATGTGTGTAAAGAAGTCAGAGGTGAATGTCCAGTATCTTGCTTTATTGCTTTCATGTATTTTTCATGTATTATATATCTATTTATTATTATATAAGTGGTAAGAACAACCGATCGGCTATATCCATTGACTAACAAGCACTGGGGATCCACCTCCACCTGCGTCTGAGACCCCAATGCTAAGATTACTGATTTATGCCACCATACCCAGATCTTACAAGGGTAATGGGGACTTAATTCATTCTCATATTCTCATAGCAGGTATTTTACTGACTCAGCTCACCAGCTGTAAAAGATGCATGTTGACTGAAGAGAATAATCCATTTTCACTAGTACATCTTTAACAAGTTCTCATGAGTGCTCACAAAAGAAGAGGAGAAAGGTTTCCTCTAGGATGGGTGGGCTGGATCAGGTCTAAGTAGTCAGTGCATACAGCACAGATTCATCCATTAAAACACACATTTATGTTTGCGTTTCTATGGTTCTCCCAAGAAGCCAACTCACTGCAAGGTTCAGGATCTCATTTTTACAGCTCCAAAAGGTACCATACCACTTTCCTCTTTCATGTCTGTGGAGAAAACACCTGCATTTGAAAGAAACAACTTGAGCTGCTCAATCAGTGGAAGTTTTAATTAAGAACTAATAGTTATATTCAGAGAAAGCTAAGATGTGGTGTAATGTTTTTACCTTCCCAGAATGAATCCAACACAGATTGTGGGACAATATACATTTCAGATTTGGCATTGTAGATCTCAAGTATTAGTACTGTAAATTTAAATTAATTATGATGATTCAATAACTATAAACAAAATGAAGAAAGTGAGGTCACTTATCTATAACTGCAATGTTGTGGTTTCTTAATGCCATTATGCAGAGCACATTATCATCCTTCTTTCCCCATACAGAAGCCCAAAGGTAAGTACTTAATCTAGTACAAGAAGAAAAAAAGCCAGTCTGCAGATTACTCTCTATTGACAGGAAAACTAGGTCTCTGCTCGCCATGTATAACTTGCTTGCTTGTATTGCTTGAGGAGGATTTCTGTACACTGTACACCTTTGTAATGTGATCATTGATTGATAAAACTGAAAGGAGACAAGGAGACTCTTACAAGTGCAGTTCTATTATCTTGATCATCTATACCATTTTTCCTCCTGTAGTCAAAGACTTCAATTATCATTATCTATTGCTTCTTGTTATTAACCCATGTTATTTCTCATTAACTTTTTAAATCAACTTTTGCTGTTGTTTAGTGACTTTACAGTTTTGATAGTTTATGATTTACCATTTTATATACCTCCACCTTTTCTCAATACTTTGATTATTAACTCTGAGGTTAATAATCATCATATTAATATTGCTTGCTTAGTTTCACATACCCTTCTCCATATTTATTTCCGTAGGCTCCTGTACATTTGCCAAATGCTCATTACCTACTAGTAATCACACAGAGTGCTCCAACTCTTCATTGATTCAATTGAGTGGGTGAGAGTGGTAGAGTCAGTAGCGGTTGGGGTATCGGGGATGAATGTGATCAGATTCAATGCACAAAATTCTCAAAAGAAATGAAAATAGGCAAGTGGATGGATCTAGAAAACATCATTTTGAGTAAGATAACCCAGACCCAGGAAGACAAATACAATGTGTACTCACTCATAAGTGGCTTTTAGACATAAAGCAAAGAAAAACCGCCTACAATTTGCAACCTAGAGAACCTAGACAACAAAGAGAACACTAAGAGAGACATACATGTATCTAATCCACGTGGGAAGTAGAAAAAGACAAGATCTCCTTAGTAAATTGGGAGTGTGGGGATCATGGGAGAGGATAGATGGAGGGGAAGAAGGAAGGGATGGGGAGGAGAAAAATATGTAACTTAATAAAAACAATTAAAAGTGGGAAAAAAGAAGTGATAATAAATGAGAAATAAAAGAAGCAAAGAATACTTGGGAAACAAATCTTATGACACTGCATGATCCCCAATTCCAGAACTAGGCTGGTGTCTCCAATTAGTTTTTTATAATTTCTTGCTATGTAGCATCATTATGAAGTACAGTGGTCATAACAATATTATTTTTCAAACCTTGAAACAGCTTTGAAACCCTGTGATGTGGGCTGGGTCTAGAAGAAGCGTGTTTTGTCTCCACAGCTGGTCAGTATTTGAACTGAGAAAGTTTAAATAACTAACCAGAGAAGAGCAAAGGGAGTGTGTTGGATCTCTGGGGCACCTTCACTCGCAGCTCCTGCTTTAGACTGTGTTCAGGTGAGATGTGAACTAGGGGCCTGTGTGTAACCCATGTGTGAGGCCTCAGGTTTTGAAGAGTTTCTTGTGTTATGGGAACCTAGAGACTTTAAAACTGTGATAGCCAGAAATAGACCTCTAGGTCAAAAAGTAAAAAATAAAAATCTGTCTCTGCATCCTAGGATTTGAAGTCACTTAATGGGATTCCAATCTGGCAATTCATAATTTTTGTTTTCTTCTCACTCTACTTATGTAACTTCCATTTTTAATTTCATCTGTCATTAATTTCTAACATTTCTATGAGATGCATGTTCATGTTTTATTTGATCTTCTAGTTATTGCATTTTCTCCTTCAATTGCTATTTTGCCCTACTTTAGACATTCTAAAAGTTGTATAATAGCTCTTCCAGTAGTCTGAAGGAGAGATTCATACATTAAAACCAAATTCCTAATGCGGTGATATTAGTAGGTGGGGTATCTCAGAAGACTAACGAAATTGATGGGTTTGTGAAAGAGACCCCAGAGAGCCTGGTAGCTCCTTCCATGTGAGAAAATGGTTAGAAGGCACTGCTGTTGTCTTCTTGACAACTGGAGAAGCACTCCGCCAAATCTTTGCAGGTTGAAGTCACAATTGCTGCAAAACCTGTGGAGTCTTGTAGAGATGTGTGAACAGATAGAGAGCACTTCCTTGCTTAGTCACATGCTGGGCATTATGCGGAAAGATGGAAAATGCCTTGTATTTCTATGCATTATACTATACCAGCATGTTCCCTTTCACACATGCACGCCCATACACAAAATCTGATAACACTGAAATTTTGCAACATTTAATCTTTTTAAAGATTGCTCATATTCTCCGAAGTAGGTTGCTATTGAATTTATAAAGTATCCCTCAAATAATTAACCACAAAAAAGTCCAAGCTGTTAGAAAAAGATGTAGAAATGTATCAATCATTGGTAAAGGTAAAACTTCATCTTAATTTTTATTGGTAATTCAAAATTAAAATTTATCTGTTCGTTTTCTTAATCACCCTTTTCCCAACTTCATTTTTCAATAAATATTTTTCTTCCCTTTTCTTGTGTGTAGAAGGGTGGTTAGGTAGATTACTATAGATTGAACAGAGAACTTTGTACTGTACCACTGAGCTGAAAAATCTTTTTCTTTTGAGGTATCTTTCTTTCATAGCATTTTTATCAGTATCTTCCCAGCTATTCCTCAAATAATTAATGATCCTCTCCTAGCATCTTCAATATTTCCCCTTCAATATCTCTTTAACACGACTTTACCTTTGCTGAAATTTCTTTAAAATCAAAGACATTATTATTTGGGTAGAATATGAAACTAATTATAATTGACTCTACAGAAAAATAACAATTTTATGGTTTTCAAGCCAAGCTTTGGTAACTTTAACCTACAAGCTATTCTGCCAGATTTCTCCAACACGTGATTTAATTCTTCATAAGTATGTTGTTCCCAATCTCTTGAATCTATGACCTCTTTCACATATATCCCAAAGCCCACCAACACATCTAACTGTCCTGTTAACCTCTTTCTGTTTGCTCATGACAGCTTTTGAACAGGCCAACATAGTTTTAGAAATGACTAACTGCTCTGAAGCTTGAATGTCCTCCCTGAGAATCTAACCTTGCTGATCTGTCTTTTGCTTCCTGCAGCTTCTTCTTGCTGTGCGTTAGCTATAGGCCACGTGTAGTAAGAGGCGCGGTGGGCCACGGTCCCGGCCACCCAGCTCCTGCCGGCCGGCTAGCTTATACCCGAAATAATTACACAGAAATTGTATTCATTTAATTACTGCCTGGCCCATTATATCTAGCCTCTTCTTGGCCAACTCACACATCTTAAACTAACCCATTTCTATTAATCTGTGTTTACCACGAGATTTTGGCTTACAGGGAAAGATTCAGCATGTCTGACTCTGGTGATTTCATGGCAGCGGCTCTCTCTCTCTCTGTCTTCTTCCCAGCATTCTGTTCTCTTTTCCCCGCCTATCTAAGTCCTGACCTATCAAAAGGTCAAGGCAGTTTCTTTATTTAATCAATGAAAGCAACACAAATGCAGAAGGACCTCCTACACCATTTCCCCTTTTTCTGTTTAAAGAAAAAGGAAAGGCTTTAATTTTAACATAGTAAAATTACATATAACAAAACAGTTATCAAGCAAGAACTACAGTTACCATATTTATATCTACTTTATCTTTTATCATAACTAAGGAAAACTATAATTATAACTATCCATTCTTCAACTCCATCAAAGACTCCAGAAGGATAAAATATTACCTAGGTAAACAAGAAATAAACAACTTCTAAAACTCTAGAAGTGACAGAGACATCTCGCTGCCTGTACAGTCACCCAAAGTTTTTCTGTACCGTTGGGGCATCCATCTTCAGCCTACAGGCCCATAGTATCCAGCAGACATTTCCATGAAGCAGAAAAATTTAAAGACTGTTCAGTCACTTTCTTCTGTGTCCTGCAGAATATCTTGCATACTCTTTCATGAAGCAGGAACCCTGAAAGATCATCTCACCTTTAGGCAAATTCAGCAGTCCTCTCTCTGTGGGTTCTTCGTATCCAGTTTATGCAACAGTCCAGGCAAGAGCAGTTTCTTGCCCAAATGGCTAACAAACTCCATAAGGAGCCTCTTCGATTCCCATCTTCCTCTGAAGTAGATTGGTGCTGCCAGGAGCAGATGTGTCTCATTGTCATGAAAAGCTCTAAGTTATTAAAACATTAAATGCCATATTCTGTAGTCTTTGAAAGATATGAAGAATGCCTATCTAACTGAATATATCTCTATATATCTAGAAAATCTAACTAACATGTCTACAAACTTGATTATTATAGATGATTATCTATTAACAATTTATATTTCCTAATTGTACATTACATTTTTAAATGAACTACACAATCACAATACCTTAATCAATATCAGAAATACATATACATATAACAAAATTGACCTTAAATTTATATCAATAAAGCAAAATTTATACCAATGTAAATTATTCATATCTATATCATATCCCCCTTTAAATGTAAAAGAACATAAAAAACAATGGGCGTAGTTTTTTTCTCTCCAAACTTCTTCCTGCTGTGCAGACAACTCTTAGCCTCTGCCATGGCAATGATTTCTGTGCAAATAAATTCTCAAAACAAAGTAGAGGCACAGGGTTCTTATAAGTAAAACTATACTAGTAGTATAAAATAAAAAGACCAACTCTTTTTGAATAATTACCTTTAAAAAATAAAGTTTGCTTAGTGGTCTAAAATCATGATTTGAAAGGATATGAAAAACTGTTAAAACTTAAAAAGGTTAATAGATAGATACTAAAAATTACTTAGGTTTGTAAATGCCACCCATAGTAAAACCAGAATTATAGACATACTTACATTCCAGAAATTCTCTCTAAATCTGAGATACAATTTTTACTCAGAAAAATATTCTCAGATGATTTTTCAAAATATGTTTAATTTTTAAGTTAAAAAAGAAAACTTCTAAATCATACCTCATCTTCCAAAATACAGTTTCAAACTACCTCCTTACAAAACAAGAGAAAAACACAGACACACACACACACACACACACACACACACTCACTCACTTTGATGGAATAAGTAATTTTATTATAGATATGATGGAGAAGATGGTGGCACTGACAATGAGAATAATATGTCAATGGGAGAGCTTTAGTACATGCCAGTCCTTGTAAATTATTAAACTGGCATTCCATTTCTTCTTTTGCTTGATGAAAATTTACTCATCTTTGACCAAAGGTCAAATAGAATGAATCTCTGTGGCTCTCAAAGCATCAAGTTAATGAGCTTATTTAAACATTACCACATTTTATCGTGGTTATATGTTTACTAGTTAACTCACTTAGGGCAGAAACAGGCCTTATTGATAGTTTAAAGAAGCACATACCACATATCAATAAATTTCTGATGATTTTACAATTACGCATTTATATTATTTTTGAAAATTTAACAGATCATTTGTTCATAATACTAAGCTCACACCATTTCCTCCCAAGTATTGATAACATATTTCTTACATTTATAAACTACCAGAATGCTACCTTTACCCAAAGGCATGCTTTGCCCGTCCACCATGTGTGTCCTCCACCTTTTAAGTAGTTACCATTTGTGAAATTACATACCCATTAACACATTAAGTGTATAACAAAATAGAAACTTTTATGGCAAAGATTTTGCCACTAAAGGATACTAGGACTCAGAAAAGAAAAAAGAAACAACGTAATTTTGCCATTTTTATTAGCTGTGTTGTAAAATCTTTTGATGAATGGAAATAGTTCTGACTTAAGGAGACATGGTTTCCAGTCTGGTTCTATCTCACTGTGAGTTGGTCAGGTGGCTCATCCTCACCATTTTTAAAATTATCATCCTTAATTTCACCAAGAATTTGTGATGACTACACGGCTTCTTAAACTCTCTATACCATTCCTACTAGAAACTGAATGAGAGAGAATCCAAAAGCTAGTTAAATACGTATAATTCATGGAGAATGATGATGAGAAGCTGACAGGCATGTCTATCAGTGATGAGAATGGAAATAATGAAAATTGGAGATGCTTAGAAACCACATGAACGTGACATGATGCATCTCACGGGCTATAGGTACCCATAGTTTGGTGAAACCTCTATAATGTCACTGGATATAGACCTGTAACAAGTTGAGCAACAGATGAAGGGGCTTGGGGTTGACTATATGTGAGAAATGAGAAATCAGCAAGGAAACAATATAAACAGATTTCAATTTTATAGAATTTCTGCAACTGATATAACACAGAAAAACCAAAGGCTACTAAAGGGGAAGGAAAAATGAAATATTTTCAATAGTTTTCTGCATGTGAGTATGATTTTAATCATTATTTCATAAGTGTAATTTCCTTAACTGACCTGAGGTATACAAAATGACAAGATAAAATATGGAGTACATATCTTTGGTGGTTATATTACTGAATTTCCTTGACATATTTGTATTAAGTACATTCTTCTTAAGAAGCACTACACAAGATGTTATGATTCTGTGTGAGACCCCATCTTTGCCTTGAATAAACTGAACTAAATGCTTTCTAATTAAGAGAAACAGAAAACTTATAAAAGAAAAGACATTTAGCACTCCAAGTTGCACTATAGATCTAAGTCAGCACCAGTGGTATCAAGGGCCAAGGGATCTGTCTCCTAGACCCTGGGAGTGTTGTCACCAAGTAATCACTTCACGGCAGTCTCAAACAAGGGACATTCAAAACCCGAGGAAGGATCTCAGCATTGCTTTTGAAAGTGAGGAAAATGACATTCACTGATCACAATATGTCAGTGGATCACATAAGTGACACTCACACAGTGAGATAGTGGAATTGTGAGCTTTGAGCAAGAAAGCGGCATTCCGAAGAGAAGTGCTTAAACTGGGTGGTGAGTGCATAGGAACAAAGTTACATGCTGTGTACAAGCCATTTCTCAATGGGTGTTTGGCCACAAAACAAAGCATAAAAGATGACTCCAAAATATTTCAACAGTTAAGAAAAAGCAATATTATATACAAAGAACTTAGGGACTATGATTCCTGAGATTTAACAATAATTGCTTTGTTTGAGAAGTTTATGCCAATATAATTACTAATGCAAAAAAGCTAAGATGTAACACTTATTCTAATCTATAGAAAGGTATAAGTAGTTGACATTCTATCATATACCCAAACATGTACAGATTTCTGTGTTATTATTTAATTGTCTATGACCCCATAGATTTAGAGATAGGCTCTATTAACACAGGATTGATTTATTGGGAGTGTTTTGTGAAAATCTTAATATATAGTTGAGTGAATAAATATTTTTAAATGACTCAATGAATCAATGTATAATTATTTAACTAAAAACCAGGTAACATTAAATTTTTATTAAACTTGGCAAATACTAATAATCATAATTTCAACATAATTAAACTGAAATTCTCACATGCCAGTGTGTCTATAGAAAGGGAGAAATTAAAAGAGAAAAACTATGTGATGCTATCAAAAGCATTAAAGTGCATCAATTAAGCAAATCTACACCTGGCTATTCACATATCTGTCCTTAGGAATGCTTTGCTCTGCTAAGCATCTCTATAACTCTGCTCTGACTTCTCTTGTGAGTCTTGGTTACCACTCTAATTTTGTTATTCTTTGAGGTTCCAACACCCACTTTGTTCTAAGTGTCTATACACTACCATATCCAGTCTGTTAGTGGGTTTTAAGGTTGGGGGTGGACCTTCTGCATACTCAAAATCACCCTGTGTTCTCAATATCACTATAATCTAATATGTGCTTAGCATACATTGAAATGAATACTTGAATTTAACATAAATAAATATAAAAACTGATAGTCACAATGACAGCCATTTATATTCTTGAAGATTTATGACACACAAAGACACTGGTTTTATTAATCCCACAATTCTGTTACTTAGATATTATTATTCACATTTTTCAAATGAGAGAATAGAGATAAAGAGAAATGGAGGAACAAACCCAAAAAGGTGGTACTGGTGAATGGTGGACCCTTCAACCAAAACAGAAGGCACAGTGGACATTTGGCAAGTCACAAGAGAGGACATGCAGAGTATAGAAGGACTTAGAAAACAGGTATCCAAAGCTGATGAGAAACAGTGGCGTGGCCAGGAGCCTGCCATCAGACCTGCAGCTTCTATGTGTCAATATCCTTCTACTGGAAACAACAGTAGCTGCTACTGCTACCCCAACCTAGTTGATGTCTCTCCCGTTTAACTTACTCTACACGTGTGATTTCTTGTCTGCAGCTATTCATTAACTCTCTTTCGAGAAGGAGGAAAAAGAAAGAGAAGAGAGAAAGACAGAGGGAAGAATTATAGAAAAAAAAGAAATACTTGACAGGTTGCTGGGGAAAAAGGATTAGAGATTCTACTTGGGGCAGTGAGACTGCTTGGTTGATAAAGTGCATTCCTCACAAGTGAAATCATGGGAACCCTAGTTTGAACATCCAGAACTCACATAAAAAGTAAAGCATGGAAGCACATTTCTATAATCCTAGCACTGGGAGGAGAGACTCGAAGATCCTTGGAGCTTTCTGGTCAGAGCATTGAACCAGTGGGCTCTGGGTTCAGTGGGAGTCTCCGTCTCACAATACAAGGTAGCAAGTGATAGAACATTGACCTCTCATCTCCACATGCATATGCACATATGAATGTGTGCATTTGCACAAAGAAATGCACATGAAACATAAACACCCTGGAACATGTACATACATACTGAACACATTAAAAAAATGTTAGTTTTAAAATTGGAACCTTCTTCATCTACAGACACCCTAACTTATGTTCTACCTCCTCTCCATTGTTTCCTTTGAAGATCTTTCTCATGAGAACCAGAGTCTGTACAGAGCCCTGTAAAACTTGAAGTGGTTCCTGGGTCTGTTCATTACATTTCTGGACAGTCCCCCCGTGTATATAGAAAGACTCATGTCTCTTTCTACCAATTTATTAACTTATTTCCAAAGACTTTATTTACACATAGAATCCATAACCTTGTAAATATATCACTCCTACCTATGTATCCTGCCCACCATCTTCAAGGGGCACTGCATGCTGGTGTATAATTGGCTTTATTTTTTTGTTCCTTGGCATCTTGGGCTAAAGAGAGGCCATTTCAGAAGGAGACTGAGCTACATCCAAGCTGGGATGATGATCTTCTCCCTTAAGGTCTAGCAGGGTATGCAAGAACAATTCCGTTACTTCTCCAGCTTCTTTTTGTCTTGACTTTCCCCTTGGGACCCTCTACAGTGCGGACAAATCCTCCCTCCCCCGATGTCAGCTCAGTGAGAACACGGATAAAGCAGCCTTTATCTGGCAAGCAGAGAACTTCTCCCACATCTGCCTGGCAATAATCCAACACAAATCCAAGCCTCCAAGCTGTCCAGACTATATTAAATGGCCTTTGGGGAACCGCATTGAAAGCTTTGGGATTTCATTTGTTTTCCCTTTTGTGTCATAGAACTAAACTGTAATGCTGACTTCCTCAAAGCAGCAAGCAGTCAGGTGACCCTGTCAGCAGCCATTACTTAAGGCTCCAGAGCACCTCATCCTAGGGTTGGGAGACCACAGCACTGAACAATAAAACTCGAGGTCATTACAGGTTGAATCCTTCAAGCCTCAAATTAAATGTCAGTTACTTAGAGAAACTGTCCTGGCCTTTGACGGTACAAGGTCTCCAACAATGCCTTAGACTTTACTTCCAGGGTAGTTGCTGAGTTTTGTTATTTCTACAACTCTGTTAATTCTCTCACACAGTTCCTGAACTAATAAAGTATATTCTGTTATCTTTTTTAATACTTCAGGCTCTACGCTCACAACAATATGCTCGGTGCCCTTTTAGTACTCTGTTTTTCTTTGCTGGCTGCACGTCATCAAGTAGCAATTGATGGAACCTGGGATATTTGTACCCTCAAAAAATGGAGCATGAACATGAAAGATTACACATTAGATCTACTACTATCCCATGTCACTTACCAATCATGCTTTTCCTCAATTAGAATTCCCATTCTAAAGATCAGTCCACAAAGTCTTTTGTGTCCTGTTTGCAGATTCCAAACTGCCCAACAATGTAGAGCTAGACTTCCCAAATATGTATCAAGTGAAGAACTGGGAAGCAGGGCTGAGATTATTCTTGAGCACCACACGTCATCAATGCACAATGGTGTATTTATGTGCTCATCCTGTTACACTCAATGCCCTTTCATTTTAACAAAAACAAGAACAGGAAAAGCAAGTAGAATAAGTAAAAAAAAAATGGAGATTTACTTGACTAGCTGCAACTAAATTCTTTAAACTAGTCTTCTCTGAAACAGGTAGTTTAGTTTACTTAGTTTATTCTATAATTTCAAAAGTACTTATTATACAAGACCCCAAAAGTATACAGCTTGGTATGCAATTTCTGTAATTCTCTTTCCACTCGTGTGTGTGTGTGTGTGTGTGTGTGTGTGTGTGTGTGTGTGTGTGCATGTGCATTTGTCTGTGTGTGTGTGTGCACGCGCGTGCGGAAGGAGGGTGGGGTAGGGGTGTCCAAAAGTGAAAGAGCAAGAGAGTGGCAGAGTGAGAGAGAGAGAAGGCTCCAGTGGCTAGGATTTTCCTGTACCACTACAAAGAGTGAAATTAGAGTGAGTCACAGAACAAAAATCTCGCATGACTTACTAAGTTCCTTGCTCTGCTTTCATCCTTCCCTTTGGATGAGAATGTCGCAGAACACATCATGTAAAGAAGGACTTGAATCTGTATCAAAGTATGCTTTGGTGTGCACAACCAGAACTGACAGTTTAATTCAATTTTGGAGCCTGTGTGCATTTTCACAGACATTTAATTCCATATAAGAAGATTTAGGTATTAAGGTATCACTATTAAGGTAGCAGATAATTTGACATTTTTTCACAGGTCATAAAATATTTTTCATACAGTGACTCCAAAACTATACCATATAATTTTAGAAGAACTTACCTAATATGACATAGTCACCTTCACTGAGCCCCTTTTGTAGTTTGGTTTTGTTGTACTTCACAGCCTAAGAGGTTTACTTTCCTTTGAGAACCAAGAACCATTCATTAGTGAAACTGCTTTGAAAAGGATTCACTTTAGAATCTGTTAACTGCTTATGCCATCGAGTGGCATGAATTCAAGATGGTGATACCTAGGATTTTTATACCTGTGAAAATAGATTATAACATGAAAGATTATATATTATACCTGCTTATTATCCAGTATCACTTATCAATAATGTTTGTCCTCAGCTAGGATGACCATTCTAATGACAGTTTCACCAAGTCTTTTGGGTTGTGCTCATTGATTCTAAGATACCACTATGGATACCAAGCTGATCTCTGTGATAATTTAGGAGTCCTCAAGTCCACTGCCCAATGCACATGGTACCAAGTGACAGTAGATTCAAAATGGCAGTGCGTGAGACATTTGTGAAGATAACAATATACTGCAAGAGTAAACTCTCCTCACTATAGTATTTGAATTCAGAATGGAGATTGTGGTTTCACTAGTCATATTAGATTATCTGCAGCCTTGCACACTGAGGCACTTTAGACCTTTATAACGGCTATATTATAACTATCCTTGTATTTTGCTTAAAATTGTGTCGCTAAAATAAGAAATTTTATTTTGCCCATGTCCACTTTAAAAGGTTAAGTACAATGTACAAATGACATGGAAAGGGACCTTCATCCTTGCAACTGGTGGTTGAATTAAGAATGTTCTCCCAAGTGTATTTCATAGCATGTCTTTGTAAGATTCTGTTTCTAGGTTGCAAGTAATCCAGGACCCCTGAGCTCCAGAATGTCAGATGAGCACTAGACTAAATTCCACATTACACTACCCTGTACCTAGTTCTTATTATTAATTCCACATTACACTACCCTGTACCTAGTTCTTATTAATTCCACATTACACTACCCTGTACCTAGTTCTTCCAAGTAAATTAAACCATAATGCAATCATGCAGATCATTCTAGTCAAATTAAGAATATAACATAAGCCTTCAGCACATTATTGTGGCATAACTGTTGAAGGGCTAGACGGAGAAATCCACACGCTATTTCAGTCGACTTATTATCACCATTGTACTATTTCACAGATTTGTGGGTATGGTGAGAAGAATTAATGAAAAATTCAGTCATTTTCAATAACTGAATTCTGCTGGTTGCCCAGCAAGACACACTAAATCTCCATGCTTTCCACTGGCAACGCCAATACCCCACATGTGATGCAAATCTGACAGACTGAAATAAATACGTGAAAACTGTAAGTCAATTTATTCTCTCCATATCATTTTGAAAAGAATTCATCCATTTGGAAACTTCATTCCAAAAGTATCATGATCTTTTAGTTATGTAAGAAACATTATATCTAGTGTTGCCTACTTTGTTTGAATAATGATTGCTAAATAAGATTGTATTCTGCCACTATTACTCAGTGCATGGGCTGACTTTGTAGGGATCTCCTTCTGCCATGGTAAATAATACCTTAATATTTTTATAACATCTGAGTTTATTAGGAAGTGCCAGTAGTATTCTGTATAAAAATTTAACTACACTTTTATAGACTTTGATGATTATAATTAGAAGTTTGGTGGGTTTTTTTGAGAATGAAATCTAGCTCATAAATTCTCTTTTTCTCCTTTAAGGTGTCATGGCTTCAGGAGTGTGCACTTCTGAGGGGCATGCAATCGTTTACTCTTTCTAGATTTTCAAAGCAATGTTCTAAAACAGCAAGTTAGGAATAAGTCAACAATTACAAACAGACCATAAAGGAATCATAGGTTCACTTAGCTACCTTTCTCTTCTCTTTCCTTCTCAGCAAGGAATCTCTCTTTTTAAATATGGTTTACATGAAAAAAAAATGATCAAAATTCTCCAGTCCTTTTGCAAAGTTAGGTATATATTCACCTTTTCCCTGGCTCAAAATAAAAGCAGTTATGCTCCAATAAGTTAAATAGAAATGAAGACAGCAGTTAGCACACAGTAAGTATCGTGAATTTTAGGAGTTACATTTAGATTCTCCCTACACATTTAAAAATAAGGATTTAAATTAAATTCATCAAATTCCTCCCATAAATGATCACTTTATGTAGTCCACAGATTGAGAGAATGGAAATAATGTAAGTTTTTCAGTCACTGGATTTATGCCAGAAGAATGTGTAATACAAACAAATTGAATTAAAGTCCTATGAATTGGTTTTTGAAACACCTGTTAGCTCTCTCATTAATCACATATTCTCAGTAATAACATATTTCTGGACTCCTGAAGGTATAATTAACTATATAGAAAGTACAGAGCGTTTTAATAGATATCTTCACTACAAATTAATAATCAAGTGATTAACATATTTGTAACCTACCAAAGTTACCACAATTAATTTTTTAATATATTTCTTGTTCGTTTTGGAGTGAGAACACTTAAGCTGTACTCCTTATGAAATTTCAAATATAAATTGCAGTATTCAGTAAATTGCATTGAAAATAACATGTTATTTATGTTTGTGTGTGTCTGTGTGCAGGGTACATGTAAACATAAAAGCTGATGCTCACAGAGACCAGAGACATAAGACGCTCCTGTAGCTGGGGTTACAGATAATTGTGCGCCATCTAATAGTGAGGCAAACTCACGTCCTGTATGAGAGCAGTATGTGGTCTTAGTCACCGAGCCATCTTGAGCTCCAATAGTAGCATTTTAAGGTTGATATGTCAGTATAAACCTCTTGGTCTTTTGTCCTTTGTGTGTATACATGAAGACAATTAGCCACGGTCACAAATTATAGGATCAGAATTATAAAATTCAGTAGGAAGTAAGAGATTACACAGACCAAATGGCCTCTAGATAGATTTTATTACTATAAACAAAAGTAAGTCTAATTCCTTTCCATGAAATGTTATAAAACTTAGATTAAAACATAATACAACTCATTGGATAGTAGCGTCATTATTTTTTTGTGGAATTTTACAGACCTTTCCCTTATTTAATCTTTCAAATCGCTGTGGCAGATAAGCTTCCTACTCCTGCTTCCTCCTCCTGCTTCCTCCAGCTTCGTGTCTTCTGTGCAAGTTTAATCTAGCTGAGTCACGGAGTTTTAAAAATACACTTACTGATGATGAATCTCTAAATTCTCCTGGAGTTCTTTGATTCTCTGGATTTAAAATATAATGTCAGGTAACATTTACAGAAATAAAGATCACTTTACTAATAGCTGCCATTTGCCAAGAATAAACAGGAAAAAAGATGTACTGTTCTCAGAAATGCTTTGTGCATATCATGACTACCTCAGAAGATGGGCTGTTCTGTGTTTTCTCGCACAGAGTGTTCTAGGACAAGCCTGTTTGCACACTGAATTATGTATTTTTGTCTTTGGTTATTTTGTTCTAAATTAATATCTTCTTTCAGAGACATGACATCTTACTACCGTGAACCATTTATTTCTATTGCCAGACATCACGGTGTCTATCATTAATGAAGCACATTGCAGAAGAGCAGGAGATGGAATCTGCCAAAACAAGCCTAAGTCTTCATAGTCATCTGGAAATTAATTACTATGCACAGAGATGAAACTGGTCCCATGCCGGAACCGATCCAGAGGGGCAATCCTTTTGCAATATTGCTTCTAGAGAACTCTTCTGACTCATGACAGGATTTCATCTGAAACTTCTGCCACCCAAAAACCTGAAGACATGAAGATAAAACTGAGTGCCCTCGCATTGAGGCCACTCCTACTATTTCTAACGTGAACCTCTCTGTTCTCACCTTTAACCCTAGGAGGTTGTCTATTTTTCTTCATCTCTCCCTACCAGAGTGGTCAGTCACCACTCTATCCTGGGCAGAGGTGACTCCGTTTAATGAGGAATTACTGCCATCTTGTGGCTGTCATAATGGAAGGCATCTATCCCCAAAGCACTAGGGAAGAAAAGAAAGAAAAAATAAACAAACTGGTTTGCTTTAAGCTTCCTTCGTCTTTCATTCTTTAACTCCATATCATTATGAAACATCATAACCCACATTATTTCAGTGACAGTATGTGCGTTGGTACCATGACATTCAAGAAGATGAACTCTATCCTATGCTTCATTAAAATGAAACTATAAACAAAATAGAGAGTGCGAGTCTAAAATAGAACTTTGAGTCTACAAAAGATAGACAATTAAACAAATTAGTGGAGGCACTCACCAAATTTCAACTGTCCATTCCCCACTGCAGCAATATATTTTCCTCACCTTTTAATAGTACAAATTTGCGGAGGATCATTAATTCATTAGGTTCAGATATTTCTAACTCTGAGGTGACATGTTTGCCACTCATCTCAACAACCCATGTCAGCACCGGAAATTGGCCAAGACCCACTAATAACCGGAACCAGATTGAGAGTGAGCGCTTCTCTAAAATCTGTGTGGCACATGCTGTCTTCAATATTCTTGTGACAGATTTGCAAATTCTGCATTTTTCTGATTCAGATGGTCGGTGCAGCAAGTAAAACAATGGTGATGATATACAATAAACACATGTAGGAACAGTTTTCTCTGATCTATAAAGCAAAAACATTATTCTGCTTCTCTGTCAAGATGTGTGAGCTGCCATTTGAAGCATAAGTTTGCTTTTTGACCAGAAGTTTCAAGGAATAATCTGTGTGTTTTTGATTGAGAAGAGCGGCATTCTAAAAACTGAAGATTTAAATAACCAGAGATCCCAGAGGAACATTTTCTCCCCATATGATGTCTTGGTCTGAAATAAAAAGTCTTAAATGCTAAGCAGAGAACACTCCACCTGGTGGTAGAAGAAGAGGGGGAGCAGTTTTCTTCAAGGGACCCTCAGGAGGAAAAGAGGGAAGGACTCAACAGAACACTCAAGGCGAGAGTTAGAAACCAAGATACTCCACTGTAGTTGGCAAGCATCTTTAAAGCAAAATCCAGACAGAATCTGTCTCTCCATAAATCTTTCCACCCCTTTCCATTACTAGTTAGGTATTGTTGGCTCTAAGCCATCTGATTTTACTATGATTTATTAACTGCTATGCATTATATATGAGATTCAGGTTTGCTGGAGAGTTACCCGTATGGTCATTGTTGCATACAAATCAGCTACTGTTAGAGACATTTTATGCGGCTGGCACTTCTGTGAGGTGGTGGTATAATGTGTAACTGAAAAAAGAAAGGCCTTCCTGTTATATTTTCCCATAAATGTTACTAGCACACGCGGTGCAGGCTAAGAACAAGTCCTTTGTTCTAATGTAAAAAAGAGGAAAAGTACCCAGAACAATGGATGGGGAGAAATCAAAACCTGTTGTCTCAATCAAGGCATTGGTATTCTCCAAATCATAGCTACAACACTGAGCCTTTTTCTCTGGTGAGACCAACTGAAACGTGAGAAAGAGCTCTGATGTGAGCAAACCCACTTATTCTTGATAGGAAAATGCTGACAACCTGGTAGCTTAAGGATCTAAGCAGATCTGTCTCTGAAACAACAAAACAGTATTCCAACCTCTGGGTTTTTGCATTGAGACATTTGATTAACTAAGCAATTCAACTCTAATCCCTCATCCAGTTCTTAGTGCAATGACCCACAGCCTCCTCCTTAGACCCTTTCGGGCATATTTGCCCTAAGCCAGTGGTTCTCAGCCTTTCTAATGCTGCAACACTTTAATATAGTTCCTCATGTTGTGGTGACCCCCACCACCATAAATTTATTGCTACTTCATAACTGCAATTTTGCTACCGTTATGAATCTTAGTGTAAATATTTTTGGAGATAGAGGTTTTCCAAGTGGTCAGGTCCCATAGGTTGAAAACCACTGTCCTAAGCTGACATTAAAAATAAAAAAGAATAAAAAATAAAAACAAAGCCAAACAGCATAATAACCCAAATGGCCTTGATTTACCTGTGACCAACAGAAAGCTGATATTGACTTACATGCCCCACAGAAAGGAAAACACACGTCTGATAACGTTATCTTTTTAAAGGGGGGAGGCTATACTTTGCTTCCTCTGAGAAACCACTTTAATCTGATCACGTGCCCTGCAGTCAGTGACAGTGTAGCATAGTACTAGGTTTAGCTAACAATATTCTCTACATAAAAAGTGAGTCAAATATTTTGTATACTGAGTTTTAGTTAAAACTGTCCCAAGTGTACTAAAACCACATCTACTGAGACGTTTGTAAAACGGTTTTTAGAATCTAACATACAGATGTACAAACCTATAAATAATTACATAAATATCTTTTTTGAGACTTTCGTGTTTGAGTCATCCATGAAAGCGTTTTCTAAAGTTTTGAGTGGTTGGATCTTAACTAATGGAGTAGCAATCATCAGTGGTCTATTTAATCTCTTTGGAAAGTTTTCATCTGCCCTGGTACTAAGGACATTTACTGGACATCCATTATACACTAGCGATGACTTCTAGGCATAACAGAGATGGAGAGATTGGTTTCTACAGACATGTTCAATATGGAGTGAGTTCTGCCCCTAAGACACCTACCAGCGAGAAGTAGAAATGTTGAAGAAGACACTCACAAAGATCTGAGAAAGAAAGCTGTCTTATGCACACTGATGTTGAAAGTAATGAATAATGGGTCAGACTAAACATGATATCTGTATTCTATGGTGTCATCAATGCACTGACAATCTCACGGCTTTACTGGTTTACAAGACAATGACTTGAGAAAGGCATAAATACAGGTGAGCAATCTTGTATAATAATCCACTCTCAGTCTCCCACTTAGAGAAAGTATTGTTTGCCTTCTCCCAAAGGATAGCGCTCAGAAATGTAGAAAATTCTTTCTCTGGGAAGGAACACTCATCACCCAAGGGACCATCAGATCATTGTCATCATGTTCTGCCTTCCTTTATGAAAACCAAAAGAAAGTGAATAAAAAAAAGAATCTGAAAGCAATGCCTTGCCTGTTTCCAAAAGATCTTCAAACTGACTAATTAACAGATCTCAGGAACCAAGCTAAGCAATTGCTCCCATGTGGTCCAAATGTGTTTTACTGTCTGGTTTAAACATCAGTATGTGATCCCCATTATCACAGTGGCAAAAATATTTGAAAGTGAACTGCGCCATCAGAGAGTAAAGTGCATACACACGATACCTAATCCAGTTTCTTTCTCCAAGTGACCCTGTTCAGACTGATAAGCATCACTGAGCCTTGGCAATCTAGACCCTCAGGTCTGTGAACAAACTCTAATTAAGGTAAGTGGTACCTCTTCTGAGGACATCTGCCACCAAAAGTCTCAAGTACCCACAACAAAGTATAATATTTCAGTTTCCAGAAACATAATTAATACAGAGAGTTTTTTCCAAATGTGTAATTAGAAATTGAGATATTGTTTTTAGTACCTTCAAATAACAAAGCTTCCAGTCCAACTCCCTCTGTGTTCGTTTCATTTCTTTGGTTCTTTAAATGCTTTAACGCTACAGGCTTAATAATTAAAATGCCCCCTAGACAGTCCGGTAGCACAACATTATTATAGAACTGAGCTTGGCAAGAAATCCCAGAGTTATTTCCTCTTTGGTGAGGAAGTGGTTTAAACTTCTGCTCAGTCTCTTCCTTTAAAATGGCATCTCCACAAATCAGAAGGAAGTGAAGGGTCTTCCAGTCATTTTGTCTGGAATGCACAACTCTATGCATAAGTGCTATGGTGCAGACATGGGGGCTGGGGGTTGGGAGCAGGAGCCTTTTCTGTCACTGACAAGGGGCCTGCCCTCCGATCTTCAAACTAACGGAAGGCCCAGGGGTTTGCACGGCCCCACTACTCTGATAAGACTATGCTTATGCCTGTGTTTGCTGTGGATAAATGTAAGAAGAATACACACATGAGCAGTGTAACTACATCATCTTCAGAAATTATTTTCATTTGTTCTACACTGTGCTTGCTAGGATTCCAAATGAAATCATTTGACGAGTTGCCTTACAACTAATGAACATTTTTACAGTTACAGACACAGTAAAGCCGTTGGCTCTAATTTACTTTGTTTTATCATTGAGATACTCGTATATATTTACTAGTATTTAGCCCAATACTTTTAAAGGAATCTGAATCCACAAAAATTTTCCCACTTTCTGATAACAAATTTGTAGAAGACCATATTTAAATACCTATATGGGTAAAAGTAAATTTGGGTTTGTGTTAAATAGTTCGAGCACACTTCACTCAGCAATGACAAACTTGGGCAAAGCCTGTGCATTTACCTGGTTCAGCCCACATCCAGGCATGAGCTTCAACTGAATACAGGACTTGAATGGTACCAAGAAAGTTAGGTATTTTTGACTTGTGAGGGAAGACGCGACTCAGCAAGTCTTACGGCCACATTTGACCTTTCTTGCCTTATAAAAATGATGAGCTTTAACTTACACAGATAGACTCTCTTGAGCTGTGCTTCAGCAGTGGGAATATGGAGTCTCCTGGCCCTGCATAGACCATAACTCAATTTAATGCACCTCATATATGTTCTGCCACATTACAATGCTGCTTTTCCATATTCAAAACAGTTACCAGGCTAGAGCTTTGTCACATTTTGCAATATTTACAGTCACTCTGAATCACTAGGAAGAAAGAAAAACAACACAGAGAAAGAAATCCAAGCCAGGCAGGAGGTAGAGACCGTTTTAATGTGATTATATTGGCATCTGATATGATGGTGCTTTGGACCATATTGACATGAGTGAAGCTTCTAGGTAGCAACTGTTCAATACCATCCGTTGGACTTCTCTGATAGACCACTTAACTATCTCAGCTTTTCCAGTGATCATCTCATTTATCTAGGATTATTGCACTGAATTTACTGTTTGGTTTTCTTCCAGAACTGAAATGTCAAGTCCAGTGTCATGTATGCAGTAGCTTTCTGCTGTGAGAGCCTCCCAGATCCCCCCAAAGCTGCTAGCAGTTGATCTTTGGATAGAGCTAGAAATAAATAAATCCTCTTTAGCAGATCAATATTCATCCCATTTAATGCTTGATGTGAAACTTGTGGATTTGTGGTGGTAAGGCTGATGTACAGCTAATCGTTGAAAATGGGCATCGGGGCTTTTATAGCATGGCGGCATATTGTCAGGCAGGGAGGGAAGACGTGGTGAGCAGAGCCTTGGAGAGAATATGGTAAGTGTGTAGAAATTAGCTGCATATTTGGACATCACATGGGCTGTTTCATTGTGCATACTAGAGACTAATAATGTGGGCAAAGTAAGGGTCTCTTCCACAAGAGGAATACCAGTGGCCTTCTCTTGCTTTGCCACCATGTGGGGCTACAGACATAACTGAAGTATCTTAATTGGAGAATCTAGTATAAAATAAACTGCTTTCTTTACACGGCAGAAATCTATTCTAAAAATGAAGTGTCTCAAAGAATGGAGTGCAGATCTATATCCTGAACAATTAGCTTGAACCCACAAGAAAAAATATGCTACAAGAGAAGTGAGATTTAGAATAGTGAAGGTCAGTGGTGAGGGGGTCTTTTCCAGTCAACAGTGAGAGCCATGAATCAGACTTAGCTCAGACAGCAAGGGTTAAGCTTATGCCTCTGGATTGAACAATTTTATGTGTTTTGCTGCAGATGTGTGGTAATTCACTGTCAGGGTGTTGGGAAAGCTACTTGAAGCTGAACATTCTTTGTATGCAATAGCTGTCGGCCCAACCGCATAAGCTGTAAGGCAGACTTCTGTGGTCATCAATGCTAAACATACTCTCAGGCAGATCTCTTGATTATTAGTTTCATACAGTGTGAGCAAAATGTGCACATGATCTCTGTGTGAAAACTTTTGGCTTCCCAGAGTCCTTACAGAGCTAGGCTGCCCTAGACTAAAGTTTAGTGAGCATCAAAATGTGTTTGTTAAAGCATGAGAGGTACGCCTTTCTGTATTCTTTCTGAAATAATGGCTTTTCACTCAAGTTCACCGAGAAATGAAACATAATAATCTTTGCACAGTGGGAGACGTCATTAGGCTTAAAGGCAGCAACATCTGCTGGCTCCAGAAATCCAGTGAGCTGCTTACAAGTGTCGGTTTCCCTTCTGCAAGTTCTAAACTTTGCCACTGATAAATGATATCTTCCCCCAGTTAGGGATTTCAAGCAGTCACTGGTTCTTCAGCTGGCAAAGGCAAGCAGGATGAGAGGGCGGGTCATGGTCACAGGGTAATGTTTGTCAGGTGAGGAGTAAATCAGTAAACAGAGGAGGAAAGGTATGTTTATGCTTGAGGCCATGAAGTTGGGAAAGACTAATGTGTAAGGCAGAGGATGACAATTGGGGAAATGTGTGGGTGTGCCCATGAAAGCCTGTGCCTGCGAGTTCATGCATACACAGGCAGACATGCATTTGGCCAACAGGGAAGTGAAAAGAGGTGTGTGTGTGTGTGTGTGTGTGTGTGTGTGTGTG
>PVIU01000542.1:0-210072 GCA_004026605.1 Ondatra zibethicus | reverse complement strand
TCTTTCTTCTGCCTTTAAATGCTAAAATTGGTATCAAGGAGAATAAAGAATGCTTATTCTTCAGAGGGAACCTTGGCTAGAGAATGCAGCTGCTTGACTTAGTTTGGGCATACTTACAGATAATCTGCAGGGTCACAGAAGTTGGGAACTTTGTGTGTTTTTCTAGTCCAGAATATAAATATTTTTCCAAGTTCTGGTCATTTAATTTTAAGAAGCAAAAATGTATAACTTTGAAGTTCTGCATAATAACTGATATTTGGGGTCACTAGAAAACCAACTTTTAAAATGCACTTTTTCTGTGCCCACTTTAATCACAGTCTCTCGCCTGAATTCCAAAACTCCCTAAGAAAGGATGGGGCAAATGGGCTTGTAGTTCTTCAGGTAGCAAGCAGCTCTTTTTTCTGCAGAGAAAATAAATTTAAAAAGGTGGAAAAGAAATACAAAGCAGATCTTACCATGTTGACCTCTTAATGTGTGCTGGCTAAACTGAAACTAAGAAACACACATGCATGTGAGTAAACATTTATAATTTTCCCTTTCATTCATTTCTTCCACAAACATTTATTGAACAAGGTTTTTATGCTAGGCTAAGGTATGGTGTTTTATCCCCAGGGTGTCACAATGCATAGTAAGTATTCTATGAAGACACTCATCCAGGTGCGTAGATAAACAGAGATGCGGTAGTGAGTACACAGAAGTCCTGTGGCTTCAGTGATCCTAGGTACACTCACAAGTCATAGATCTATGCCAGTTCCCACAGACCAAAATCCACCAGCGAGCATCAAAATGATGTTCTTCTCTGACAAACAAAAACATCCAGGCCAAACAATTTCAGGTACCATTTCCTAAAGTAGAAAAATACTGCTTAATTTTCAACTAGGTATCGGTAATCTGAAACTAGCTACATGAGAGTGTAGTAGAAAAAGTTAAAGGGAACTCTGTAAACTTTAAAGTCGTCTGCAAGGCATTACCCTAGAGAAAGAAAACAAAAAATCGCAGATCACAGAGCTGGAGAGATGGCTCAGCAGTTAAAAGCACTTGCTGCTGTTGCAAAAGACATGAGTTCTGTTCCCAGAACACACATTAGGGAGCTCACAACCACCCTATATATTTATCTAGCTCCAGGAGACCTAATGCTCTCTAGAGGCACTTGTACTTGTGTGAACATACACACAGACACAGACAGACAGGTACACAAACACATATAGAGAGAAAGAAATGCTTGATATTTTTAAATGCATGCATGTAGCATGCATCTCTTTTCTTTCAAATATGTGTGTCTATTATAAGACCAAAAGTCATGTGCATTAGGAAGATAACTCAGGAAGTCTGAACACAGGAAGGCTAAGCCTCAAACCTGGTGTGACACCGTGAAGAATCTTTGGTGATCATGTGTCCTCTGAGGGATTTGAACTCACAGAATGATCAAACTGTATCATCCTTGGCCAGTTTTTGTTTCAGTTTTCTGAAACTTCTAATCACACTTATGATGTCATCAGGTTGCTCCAGGTGATAACCAAGCCCCTTAGCCGTTAGACAATGAATAGCTTTTTAGGTTTTCTAGTGTGAAGTGACTTCCGGGGGGGGGGTGTAAAAATGTCCACAAAAGAGGCTGGGGTACGTGAGTCGTAGCAGATGACAGTCTATCAGTTCATTCCCTCTGTGCAAATATTCTGTGATCGTTTAACTCAAATCTGCCTGAAAAAAAATGTTTAAATGTGGGGGTTTACCGCTTTACCTCTCTTCCACTAATCCCTGTTAAAATATTGTAAATAGCACAGAGCTTAGAGTTACGAAACAGAGACCTAACAAGACTTACCTGAAAATCTTTTGTAAGAGATTCAAGTAAAACCTTACAACCGATAGCTAAACCAATCTACTTTGATCCACGAAAATTATCTATAGTCTTTATCCCTCTTATCTTTAAAAAAAGAAGAACAATCACTCATATTTAAAGCAGATAATTTTATAGGTGTTTTTCTCCAAAAAATAAAAACAGCCTCCTGAGATTGTCGGTAATTCTGAAAGAGGGCAAGTTTGATTTGTTCTGCTTTCCCAGACCTGCAGAGCTTCCTCATTGCTACGGTAGGTGGGCACTACTGAACACATTCCTTGGGAGAAAGTACTGTGTCCCTCTCAGAAAGACAAAGAGAAGATGGGCTGTGTAGTCAGTTAATGATGTAGACATTGGGAGACTCTTGGTTTCCAAAGCATTGACAATAAATTTAGAGATTTCTAAAACTAAACTAAACTAAAATCAATGCCAAGAATCTTTATTAATTATTAGATTTTTGTCTTTGCTCTATCTTCAGATAGCAGATTCGAACAGGAAGTCCAGCATGGATCACTCAGCCTGATCTACAAGACATTAGTCATACTAAGGAGGCTGCTGAATGAACTGGAATCCATTTCTATTTTGTTTTAATTACAGTTGTTCTAAAGAAACACTTCACATACGTAAGCATGCTAACTCACCCTTTTCATAAAGCATCCTCCCCCCAAATCATTCAAAATTAATTGGAATGGTGTCAATAATTATGCCCTTATGCCAGTATGTTATTGAAATCTAAGAAAAGTCTTATTTTGAGTGAAAGATGATGGACAGGGAGACAGTTTATTTGGTCAAATGGCTGCTGTGCTAGCATTAAATCCTGTGGTCAGAGCCCTAGAACCCAATTAAATGCTAAGAGTAATCCTAATCTGGGTGGGGTTTGTTGGCGAGTGGTGGATCCTGATGCTTTTGGCCAGCCAGTCCAGCAAAGACATTCTGAGAGACAGACAGACAGACAGCCTCTATCTCAGTATATAAATTAGACAGTACAGAGTGCTACAGAGAGGTACCCAACCTCTGACCTCCATGTGTCCCTGCACAGAGTACACTTCGTGCACACACACACACACACACACACACACACACACACACACACTGTGATTTGTAGCAGAATATTAAATAAACTGTCTCATTTTGTTTGGACTCTGTGCTTCCTCTATATGGCCTCTTTTGCTTTTAGAGAAAGAATTTGGTGAGAACAGGAATTTGAAATTTAGTTTTACCATGATAAAGATATTAAACAGAAAGTTGTAAACTAAGTTTTCCCCTATGACTGAACCTATGAAACTGTCCTAATAAAGGCCATTGTTGTGTATATTCTTTTGAAAGAAATGTTAGCTACTGTTGAAATGTATTCCAAGCTGGAGGAATAAAATCCATCCTTTGACCTGTCCAACTATCGATACCCACACTAACTCACCAGTGAAGTCCAAAAGAACCTAAGCAAAATTTCAACTCTTTTCTTCTGCACTACTACCAGCCCCTAAATGAGAACAAACAGGAGGCAAACACATTCCCTCACGTAAGACATTAACTTCTGAAATGGCCTTCCCATTTCCTTTCAGACCATGGAAATGTTCTTTATGAAGCAATAGACTACTTATGAAAAACATTTCAATGATAAGAAAATTGTCTTAATGGTTTTCTATTCTCTTAAGTGTGGGTCCCAGAATTTTACAAATAGAGCAGAGTTGATGGCCCAAGGAATATATACATTAAATGTGAAAACTTCATGCAACCAGACAAATTGGTTGGTATATTTGTGTGTGTTGATGTGTGTATGTGTGTGTGTGTGTGCTTGTGTGTGTTCATGCGTGTGTTGCTGAGGGTTGCAACTAAGACCTTATGGTTGCTGGTGTGTGCTTCAGCTCAGAGCTTTTATGTCCAGCAATGGACCACATCTGGACTCTAGAACACATTAATCTAAACTCTATAAGTGAAATGTGATAAAAAGAAGAAAGCTGAGTTTCTCCCATAAGAACTACATGACTCGTGAGTTTGAAGTTGAGCAACAGATCTGAAGATATATCTATTTCTTATGCTGTAAACTCTACTGCTCAATTCTGTCTTGTTACTATGATGTAGCCAGCATATACCATTACTACTGCTCAGGCACAAACAATTGTAAAACTCATTTACAAAATTACTAGAACCAGATTTGTTCTTTTTGTGTTTTAAAGCTTGAAGATTTTATTTATCGATATTCATTTTGAAAGGCCAATAGGTTTCCCCATTCTAACAATTTCCACAGTTTTGTTTGAAACCATGACTTGTGTTTGGCTTGAAGGTACAAAGGCCAAAACAATTTCAGTTACTAATGTGGGGCTTTAAGGTAAATCCAGGTAAAAGCG
Organism: Ondatra zibethicus; assembly: GCA_004026605.1. Taxonomy (NCBI): domain Eukaryota; kingdom Metazoa; phylum Chordata; class Mammalia; order Rodentia; family Cricetidae; genus Ondatra; species Ondatra zibethicus. The sequence continues at coordinate 205,890 of PVIU01000542.1, read as the reverse complement.
AATTATAACACTGATTTGAAATTAAAATGAAGGTTAATTCGTTAATTAGCTAACTGCTTTGTTGCAGACATTGGGCACTGTTGAGTGTGCAGTGAGATGCGCAGCCAGTGGAAGAAGGCTTTGCTGCCAAGCCCTCCTAGATAACATGAAAGGGACCTAAGAAAAAATAATAATAATAGCATAATTACCTCAAAATATACCTTCTTTACATGTGTCCAAACACGAACTATTTCCCTTTATTCCACTAGGTTAAAAAAGAAACTCTAAACATTTATCAAATACTAGTCTCCGGATTCATTTAAAATAAAAATATAATAAAAAAACCACTATGAATGAAAGTTATAAGAGGTCAGATAAAAAAAACCACTATGAATGAAAGTTATAAGAGGTCAGATAAGGACTGCATCCCCACTACAACACACTACCTTTCTCCCTGAGTAGGTACACACACATGCATGTATCTTGATGTTTTAATTGATCCCAGCTGCTTGCAATTTCCATTTCTACATCACTCTCTTCTCTTGGTGTGCAGCATGAAGCTATCGTTTCCCTTTCCCTTATTGGCCCACCCAATCTTCTTAGAAAAAAAAAATAACATCCTTCAGGCTATATCTACAGAACCATTTACCAAAGTTCCATTCAGTTTTATGATAACTTTTCAGAATTGGGTGCTGAAGTCGGGTGACCTGTAACTGCGTTTTGCTATCTCTAGTCTTGAGACTATGATTGCACAGTTTTGAGATTTGGGGTGCACTCACTGACGTACTTGTCTTCTGGTCTAACAGGACAGCAGAGGGAGCCCCTGCATGAGTTAAGAGGAACCGCAGGCTGAACAAAGAATCTTCAGGGTGCAGACCCATGCACAGTGCCCTCTACTGGAGCTGTTGGTACATTCAGATTTCAATATGAAATTGTAAACACTGAATCCCAAACTTGTTCTCAGCAACCTTAGTTAGTTTAATAATTATGACACATGTAGTTGTACCTTCAGAATAAGACTTATCTTACTTTCAGTTAAAAGTAAATATCAGTGTTACTTGTAAACATGAATTTTGTGCTTAATAAATAACAAATTATTATGGAAATCTCACTAAAAAATCTGTATTAGTGTATTCTCCATCACCATATACATATTTTATTACAAAACCCAAACATACAATACGTAATACACATCCTTCATATGCCAATGGTGTAAGTATTCCACTTTCGTGTAAAATAGTCTTGCAGTATAAGAGCAAAATCCACTTTAAAAGGTTTGGGGTCAGGATTTATATTAATTGAATGGCACATTTAATTTGTGTAATTTCTTTATGATGGTGCAATGTCAAAGCCAGTTTACTGAATTTCATTTCCATTCCTGCTAGCTTCTCAACTCTTTTACAAGCTCATGTGTAGGAAGAGACCTTTTGCTTCTGAATGTTTGGTGATGCAGTTAATTTTATTGTAAATATGCAAATACTAATTGTAAGAAATTTGTAGCTGTACTTCACGATAAGCCAGCAAAATATGGCTTTGTGACCGATGTGTGACCATAAAGGAGTTCACCTATACCTACCATTTTTCTGCGAATTCTAATCTTAGATTTAAATAACATGCAGAAAATCATTATAACATGTTGAATGATAGATATCATAGGTGAGAAAAATATTTGCTTCCCTAATATTTTATTATGACTTTACCACTACTGGAAAGATAAATACATAGAAAACATGAGTGTTTTATGACAAAGAGTGTATCTGTTTTATTTCCATTTTTGACTAAATACATTTTTCTTTTCAGTGCAATTTTTAGTTTACTTTTTTACTGCTCTCAAACTTACACCTTTAATACTAAAATTGTAGATTTGTATGTATGTTGACTGTGCATGTAGCATTGGTTGACAAAAAATACATTTTGTTTTGTTCTCAGACAAGGCTATTGATAAAGTAACCTAGGCTGCCCTTGAACTTGTGAGCTTCTTACCTCAGGTATAATTACAGGTTTGAGCCGCCATGCTTGGCTAGAAAAAGAAAAAGGTGTAAACCTCAAGAAAGAAACATCCTTGACCTAATGAGCATAAGCGGTTCTTCCTCCTGCTCACTGGCCTTCTACCAAGGATATTTTTTAATTTCCATGCCAGGAAAATTATATGGACTTCCATAGCTCTGCTTTGTTTGACCTGAAAAACCAGAAGAAAATTGTAACCTCCTCTGGCTGGTTACAGAACCTGAATCTTCAAGGTCTGTTTAAATGCCTGCTAAAACACAAGGCTGATCCAAACAAATGAGGTTTACATTACGTGAACTTGGTAAATGTTAGTTATTGGTTATGAGCTTTTAAATGCAATGTAATTCTCTGCACGCATCAATGAGATGAATACTATTTTATTCATCTTACAGGTGAAAAAAATTAGATTTACAGAAATAAAAACAGTTTAAGTAACAGAGCTAATGTGGGAAGCCATGGCACTTAATCATAACTGGTCTTAGTTTTATATTGCCTGCTCTTTAAAACGACAGCTTCCCATCAAATTTGAGTATGGAGGGGAAAGTAAGCAGAGGCTGTAAAAATACCCGTTGTCCCTCTATATCACCTTTGTGGTAAACCCTGAGTATTTTTCTGTGTGCTCTATTGAGAACTAATGCTATGGCCCATCACACGCATCCCATTCAATAGAAACTACCTATATGTTTCTTCTTCAGGGACAGAGAAATATGGAAGAGGCAGGTAGTTATCAGTCTGAGTACATGTGACTGTTTTTTATGAATGTATGTTTTAAAAAATCTACATATTTATATCTTCAATTTTCAGGGTTCTTATTATGGTAAAAATGATAGGACGGAAGTTTAACAACTTCACAGTTCTCATTCCTATCAACTCTGCCTGACTATTAAAATACCGATTAACACAGGATATGCAATATATATATCACATCACAGGATATAGTAACAATAACTAGAAAGTTAATAAAGATTTTTATATACGAGGAGTTAGGATTCAGTAGCTATAACTAAGCTAGGGAAAATTAAGTTTGAGTGAGCAAGAATAATGCTGGGTTATTCTGACACAATGGTGTTCTTTCTAAGCCTTCATATCAAAACACTGTTGCTGGATGCTGTGAAGGGTTTTAGAGAAATGGCTGTTAAACTTTAAGAAATACTACATTTGGTTGTACAGGCACTGCCGTGCTTCGAATGTAAAATGTCTTTCCTTTGCTCCTAGCTTGAATACGAGTCCCCAGTATGTAGGATGGTGTTTAAGGCTGTAAGGTCTTACGGAGAGGAAACCTGGCTGGCAGAAGCAGATCACTATTCCAAGGTCTTTGAAGGTTAGTGCAGCCCCTAGTTCTCACCTGCACTTTCTGCTTCCTTTGCGGGGACACATGAGCCTCTGCCATAGCACACTCCTGATCCCTTGATGGAGTCATTCCTAGCACCAAGCCTTCTCCAGAGCGATGGAGAGACATTCCCTTGAAGTCAAACTCCATCTCACTTTCATTTTTTTCTGCTATGTATTTTTGCCACAGAGGTGCAAAAGAAATTAACTCATGGCTTTTTAGAAAGGTTCCACCCGCTGTCATTCACAACGAAACTGATAAGAGTATAGAGAATATGTCCTTCTTACTATGTATAGCAGATTTAACAAGATAGTGTCAAACAACAGCAACAACTCCATCTTCATAATTTCTGAAGGGTGATTAGAAAGCCAAAGACCAACATTCATTCACAGTTCAGTTCATAACCTAACGTGATCACTACTCCCAGCATAACGAAGCAATCTCACACGTATCGCTTGTATTAATGTCTTCATTCTCCCCGCAGACTCCTAAAGGTTATGAGCCTGTTCTCTCCAGATAAGAAACCTGAAGGACAACTTTTTAAAAAACCTTTCCCAAGGGTCACCAAACCCCAGACTCCAAAGCTGCTGCGCCATGCATGTGGATTCCCTGCCACGCTCACTGTTAAGAAATGCCTAGCTTTAAGTTTGCATCTCAGAAGTTCTTCTGGGCTTCGAAAACGCAGTAAAGATTTAGGCAAAGCCTGAGCTATGCGCCAACTTTCCGCATATATTAGAGCTATCCAAAAGGCAGCTCTGCTGAGATGACTGAGGTTGTAAGTCAAACGGTTTTCTACCTGACAACACCAATGACTCCATCTGGAATCTGAACAGAGGGCTGTGCTTTCCCTCTCCCACTGTCGTCATTCGTCACAGAGAGCGTTCTATATTTTTTTCTTTATTGCAACTTAGGCCCAGGACAATGGAAAATTCCACAGGTTAGTAGGAAGATGCCATCTCATTAAGTGAAAGAGGTAGGTGGCTGCATTCATGTCAACTTCTCCCAAACTTTCTGCTTTCTTTTGGGTATTATTTCTGCTTTGGGGTCTTTCCTCATGCTATAGCAGGTGGAAGTGCCTCTCTCTCAAGACGGTTTCTTCTATAGCGTTCACATTTGGCCTCCTGCCCAACTCCTTTGTTTTCCAGCTTAAATGCTCTCTGTCCACTTATCTAGCTCTGTGAACCTTAAGAAAGGGTTTAATTTCTCCTCACAACAGATTTATTATCTAAGTAGTGTAGGTAGATATATAACAGACCTTAGAACATTGTCACAATGACCGTGGTTTGTGTACCAGATTCTTGGGGTAGATGCATCATTCATTTACCAAGTGCTCCATCAATAAATATTAAACATGTGTATTTAAATTGGAAAAATCAAGATTGGAAGTTAAAAGAGAGCTCTGTAGGTGACTATTAATCATTCTCAGAAAGATTTCAGAGGTGGAAACTTGTTTTCCTTCCATTTTTCTGTTGAAGACACTGAAACTTGAAGCAATCGGGAGCTAAATGTGCCTTAGATTTTAAATGTCCCAAATGGGTTCATGATTCTTTTTCATTTTATAGATTTATTTATTTATTTTATGTTACATGAGCATTTTGATTACGTATATGTACATGGACCATATGCATGCCTGATACCTTCAAATGTCAAAAGAGGGCGTCACATCCCCTAGAACTGAGATATGGATGACTGTGAGCCACTGTGTGGCTGCTAGGAGTCAAACTTGGATCTTTTAGAAGAGCAACAAGTTCTTTAAATCACTAAGCCATCTCTGCAGCCCTGTGCTCATTTTTTAAACATTTTTACCAAGTGGGTAGTGATGTCTTGGAGGGCAGGGGAGGTCTATAAGGTAGGAGAGACCTGGGACAGGATGTTAAAGGTTCCAGCCTGGCCCCTCCTTTCAACAAGTCTTTCTTCCTAGTCCACTGTGATACAACGAGTCTCCTCCACATGTTCCTTCTCCTCTGAGGACTCCACTCTGCATTCTCCATTACAATGGACTGGGATCCTCAGAATCAATAATGCCAAAATAAAATTACCCTCCTATAATTGTTCTTTTATCAGGTACTTTGTCAAGGAAAGTAGTTAAGACTGCAAGATGCTTTGCTTTGGGCTCTATGAGAACTGTACCCTATCAGTTTCTCCATAGTGTTGCTGATAAATATGTGTAGAGATTTCCTTCTTCAAATGAGAAATAAATGCCATATGTTATGAGTTGTCTATATTTTGAAGATGTTGGTATCTGTCATCATTTTAAAGACATTGTTCCCTTCTTCAGAGAAGAAAAGTAGATTTGAACCACCAAATGTAAATCCTAACTTTATGAGTATCATCTAACTGCAGAAGGAAAAGTTCCAAAGCCTTGACCTTGGCAATTTGAGGAGCCACAACAAACACCACTACCCTGTTAGAGTAAGAGGATGTATTAATGTGTTATTACCTGAATTTGCCTGATAGCAAAGCACAGTCTTGTCCTTTCAGGTGCATCTATCAGTTTTTGAAGGGACGGAACTACCCGAGTGCCACTATAGAGAACACCATTTGTGAAGCCGTATGAGTCAGTGCAAACCTTGAATCCACAAATTCCTGTCTAGCCATGTATCTTAGGGAAAAATCATTTAAATTCCTTGAACCACAAAGTCCTTGTTAACAGTCCATACCTCGTATGGAAATTAAATCTGAACAAGGGTCTGAGAAACTTCACACAGAGCCTGCCAGGGGCGGTGAGGCCAGGGGACTGGTCAGTAACTGTTAGATTTGGAGTTGGTTTAAGCATTCAAGAGCAGATTGAAATAGGAGTTCTTTAAACATCCTAAACCCTAGATTCTCTAACTCTAGGAATCACTGAACCCAGACACAGTGTTTTCTTTTTCAATTTGCTATGTATCCCTACTCTACAGTCTAAGTTCTCCACCCTGTATATGAAGGATACAATCATCCAGCTGTGGTCCGTGAGCCACAAACACTAACTCAGTACTTTCTGCTAAGAAAGCTCCAAAATATTGACCTTATTGCCTTTTTAAATCTGTCCCTGCCAGCATCTTCCTGTCAGTGAATATTCATACCTGTTCCATCACTGAAGAGAATTTCGACAAGGAGACCAAAAGTAACAAGCAGCCTTTTATGCTAAAATCATGTCTTTGAACATAATAAAATCTACCAATGGACTTTTAGATGACTTGAGAAATGTCTATAATGGTTTGACACACTCTTTCGGATTAATACATGTGGTAGGCCAGGGAAGGAGGAGGAAAGGAACACTTCAGGAGTGGGTGTGACCCTTGGGAATCTTCTTGTCATTTTGAAAACACACAATATCAATAGATTCAAATCCTTCTGCTCAGTGCAATCAGACATGGGGACACATTGGAAACACAATGGTTTGTCGGAATGAAATCCAGGCATTTCTGTCCACTTGTTTTCTCTAGAACTTGACTTTTTTTTTTTCATTTATACTTGGAAAGAAAAAAATTGAAAGGAAAGGATTTTCTATGCAGGAAAAGAGTTTTGTGTTAGTCATCAGTTTCTTATAGAATTGTTTTCTGATAATCTCTAGTGCCTGATCACCTATTGCTTTTGTTATGAAATGTCACACTGGAGGAAGAAGAGTCTTCCTTAATTCCACTGCTGACAAGATTCACATTAAGGTAATTGCCTATCCACTATTCTTCAGTTTAGTTCTAAATAGTATTACTTCTCAGTTTTATCAGTTTTAAACTCCCCGTCTTCCCAACTCTCATAAATATTATGGGAAAATAGAGAGAAAAGAAAGAAGGGACAAGGAAGATGGAGGGGAAGAAAGAGAGTCAACACTGCAGAAGAACAGATGATGAATTTCATTGCATTCTTTCAGGTTTGCTAATCTTAAAGTATTTCTTTATATTTACATTTTCCAATTTTGAAACTTAATTTATTCATATTAAGGGTCAGAGGCAAAGGTGTCACTCTCATCCCTTCACGTCTTACATCCACTGTTTCTTATGTTATTGCCTCTTAGACTGGTCACATGAGTAGGATGTGAACACAGAATCTAGCACTCACAAAGTGGATCCAGGCAGTGATTTCCCTGTAGTCTTTAATTTAAATGGCGGGTGTTGTCATAGTACACTCATAAAGCAGGTTTCCTTCTTGGGAAGTAATTGTTAGTAAAGGTAGCGCTGTCTTTGCACAAGGACAGCTTTGCGTGAAATATTCAACCTCGAGCTCTTTCTAGAAACCGAAACAATTTTATACACTCAAGGCAGCGTGTTAAGAAACTATTTCCCCCAAACAACGCACCAGTTAGGTTGGTGAAGATCTTCACTTTCCTGGTTTTCATTTAGAGTCTTGACATTTGAATCTACTGAAGCTGCAGTTAAGACTCAGCTCTTCTGGAAAATATCATAGGATTTTTAAAAAATATAATGCCAAAGAACAAGAGAAGATTTGTGTCTCGAGAGAAAGATCTACAGATTGAATGTAGCAGAGAAAACCATTTGCTCACTTTGTAAAGATGAAAAGGTAGAAAGGCCCTAATGGGTAATAAAACATCCATTGGTGGGGGCTCAAGAGACTGTCTTGTCAGACCCTGTAGTTGGGAAAGTACCTACAATCTCGAAGAAAATTCTAACTATTTTCCAAGGAAAGTCTATAAATATATCTTGGAATGACACTAGCTTTTACTATTACTATTTTTTATCTTCAGTGAAAACACTCTTTACTTAAGAGAAATCCATTCAAAATAAAAAGATTACTGTGTTTTACGGATTTTGTTCTATTTACTATAACCTTATAATCTATCTTAAAAACTGATACAGCTATAGTGTACTAAAGTAGTTAAATAAGATGCCCCCTGGTATCTGGAGAAAAGAGGGTATCGGGGTAACTTAGGCACTACGTATTGCTCTCACTGAGCAATGCTGATAAGGAGCAAAGGATCTGGTCATTACACCCAAACAACGTTTTACATCATGAGATAGAATGAATTTTTAAACATTTAAATGCTAAAGAGAATGGCTTGCCAGTCTTGAGGGAGAAAAAAAGCAAGAAGAGTAAAATATAAGTGTTGTTAAGAACCCGAGGAAGAAAACAGATTTTAATTAAAAAATAAACAGACAAACAACAACCCTTCCCCCCCGAAAAAAAACATGTCTAATATACCATAAAATTCAAGTTATACTACCCTGAAAACAATTGTTCTTGCCATGCTTGTTCAAATACTCTATTTAGTTTACCTAAGAAAAGTACATGGGAGTGGTCTTATGGCCCAGACAGCCCTTTGCTTAACTGAAGGTTGATGCCAAATGAGAGGGTGTATAGCACACTGAATGGAACATAATGCTATACTGAAGAGAGATCTTTTTGCACTCACAAAGCTTCAGCTTAGACAGGAATATTAGCTCACCTATGTTTTGGCCATGGTGAAGTGACAGGACTTTGGGGAAATTAACATTAGATAAATTAGATATCTATGACTTAAATGCTTTAACAATAGCCCATTGAGTAAACACCATGTCCATTTAGGTATCATAAAAAATATATATTAAAATAAACCACTAACGTGACAATGTTTTGTTCATATTCAGAGTTATAATCAGAATATTACAACTTTCAGTCAATGTCAGAAGTTAGGGGACATGTATGAACAGGGTGAGTGAAGACACAGGAGGTAGAGGTTGTCGAGGCTGGACATAACATAACATACAAAATTTATTTTGTAGAGCATACAGCTAAGTAGATACTTTCTATTTTTGCAGGATATTTATTTAGTTAAGCAAGAGTAGGAAACAGTGGGAATTAAAATGACACATTAGCATATAAAAAGTACACAGACACAAGTACTGTAGAAAAGAAGGAAAATTCTCCCCAAATACATTTCCCAAGCAGTCCTGTCTGCTGGCTTCATTAACATTTTGGAAACATGGTTAGTGAAGAATGCAGTGAATCTGTGGGAACCAAACAAGGATAAGGATACACACACACACACACACACACACACATGCAAAATGAAGCATTAAGTCAAGACTACGTTAATAGAGGACAGCACTTCACATCTCAGCCCCAGAATTGCCAAATGTGAATGCATGGGAAATTCTCCATACCAAGGATTATGCGTCACCATCAGGGTTTCCACAATAAGTGGTCCTCCATTGCTGCTACACATAAGCATCCCAGCATCAAAAGATCCCCAGTTAATTGATTGGGGCTCGGAACTAAGCAGTGACATTTACAGGACTCCAGCACTGTCAAGCTGAGAGTCACAAATGTGAAAATGTTTGTGGGAATACATTCTGTGACAATGACAATCAGTCCCGCAGGCTGTGGTTTAGCCTTTTGTAAAAGGTGTTTGTAATTGACAGCTTCAAAATCCATTCATTCAATGCTAGCTCACCAACAGCCTGGCTTTCTTCCTTCCTAATCTGTTCTGCTTTACTTTAACATGTTAGCCCTCCTGTTATGTGCTGTCCTCTGGGTTCCTGCCCCACCCCATCCGCATGCCTGCCTTAAAGCAAGGACTATGAGCACTCCCTCCCTCTCCTTGCTGTCAGGAATCACTCACAAATGAGAGCAGCTTCAGTGGTCATGCGTTGACGATAATTGGATTTGATGTCACCAACCATCTAAATGCATAGAGGCCAGTAAAAGCTGCTTCTTTCTTGGATACATCAAAGGCCAGAAATAGCAATTATCACAGTGCAAATTTCATTCTGTCGCATGTAGGGCAAGCAGTCCTTCCAAGTCTCAAAGCATATACTCTATTGCATGGGTGATTTGCTTCCATGCTGATTGAAAATTAGATAGGTATGTAGATATTAGACAGATAATAGGTAAATGATTGATAGATGATAGACAGACAAAGAAAGAAAGAAAGAAAGAAAGATGGAGATAGATGAGTGAGTAAATATACAGATAGATCAATAGATGATAGGTAGGTAAGTAGGTAGATGATAGATAGATAGATAGATAGATAGATAGATAGATAGATAGATAGATAGATGAATGAGTAGATGTACTGATGATAGGTAGATAGAGAGATGGAATAGATAGATTCCCAGATCCTACTTGCACAAAATGTGTGTGTGTGTGTGTGTGTGTGTGTGTGTGTGTGTGTGTGTGTGTATTATCCCTTCTTAATGCTCTGTGAAAGGGAAACTGAGAGAAATATACATTGGGAGTAAGAACACAGACCTGGAATCCTGTTAGTAGATAACTTTACAAGTGCTTACTTTTTACTTCACAAGTGCTTCTTTATATATAAATGAAGCTGAGAGACAAACAATTTTGCTTAAATCCAAATAAAGTGATTTGTTTAAAAGGGCTTCTTTCCAGAAAATGCACAAAATGGAGTCAAGTGGTCTTCTCTGCACTCCCGCCATTAATTCTGGTTATCTGTATCAGCCAGTGGGCAGTGTCTAGTCTGCTCCCCTCCTGTCTCTGCTGTTTAGGAAAGAAATCTGCTTTCTATCAGGCTCTCACTGACTTTTTTGAAAAATACAATAGAAAAAAAGGTCTAAGCTGAGATAACTTCTTTAAATGAGATCATCTCTCTGCAGGGTTATTAATTATCATATCAGAATGAAACAAACACCCAAATCTAAGGGGTTCAAATTTTACAGTCACCTGTTCTAGAACTTCTGAAAGAGTGTTTGGACCACCTGACATATTTCAGAACTTAGGTTCTTAGGTTACTTGATACTGGCCCCTGAGCCAACAGAGAGAGTTCATGATGGCTCTTGCTATGGTTTGAATGTAGCATGTCATCCCCAAAGGTTATATACAGTAAAGGCTTGGGTGAAGGAGCTATAGAGAGGTAATGAGTTCACTCCTGAAAGTGCTAACTTTGTGAAAGTATTACCCTTATTTTTTTGATGGTAGTATAACTTAATGGTCTATGAAGATGTCTGGAGTAGTTAAAACACATTAATTACTACAGTTGTTCTTTTAGAATGCTATCATCTACATATATATATATATATATATATATATATATATATATATATATATATATATATATATATCTTTCTAACCTATCTATATTATTTCCTTCCCATTTTTGGCTGGATGCTATGAGGTATGTGAATTTACCCCATGAAGTGATTTCTACCATGATACTTAACCTCACAACAGGACCAAAGCAATGAAACCAAAAGACCATGGACTTAATACCTCAGAAAACATGAGATCAAATAAACCCTTCCTCATTTGCACTGATTTTGCTCAGATATTTTCTCAGTGGCAGGAAGACAATATATTTGTATACACCTCTTTCCCCACTAAAAGGTCTCCTCAAATGTATTCATAACATGGCATGACACATTGTCCATTCTTACCTCTGAGTTCAATTAGCATGTAAACACATTCCATATATCTATATAACAGAGAAAAACTCTGAAGAGTAAGCTATTATTATCAATCAAACGGGAATTTGCTTTGAAATGGGTTGGTTTTCTATGAAACACAAGGAGAAAGTCATCTAAAGAAATCTAAATTAATACTCAGAGACATGAGAAGGAGCAGCAGATGTCTCAAATACACAAACTAAATCATTTACTCTCAAGCATTGATAATGAAAAGAAATGCCTTGGATCAATAGTGGTCTTTGACTAACACACACAGACTATACCCAACAGAGACTCAGAAAAACCTGATCCAGATGTATGAGAGCAAAGGCATACAATGCTCTAAGACTGAAGAAAGAGGCAGACAGATCCAAGATTACACAAATTGCTATTTATTGAAGAATGGTGGGACAAAGTGTATCTTGGGAGGCAACCAGACAAGCATATGGGTGTATTCCAAAGCAGGAGGTGAAGCTTATATGCTGACCTAGACAAAAGAAGATGGTGAACAACCAGAGTGTGCCTGGGCTTCCTCTGAAACCCTTACCATTTACAATATCAGTAAAGAACAACCTGAGCTCTTTTTTTTTTTGGGAGGAACCTTGGTGGGGGGTTGCTGTGATAAGATGAAGCTCTTACCACCTTTCCACTTACTGACTGTCAGAGACACACTGAAGTGGAAGATGAGTACCAACTTATACTTTCTATGAGAAACTCACTGTCCCAGAAGTATTTGCTGGTGAGTGGAAGGGTTGTGTGCTGAGCAATAATGGTCTTGTACACTGTAAATATTTGTCACTCATATTCGTTTAATAAAATGCTGATTGGCCAGTAACCAGGCAGAAAGTATAAGTGGGGCTATCAGACTAAGAATGCTGGGAAAAAGGAAAGGCTGAGATGCAGTCACCAGCCAGAGACAGAGGAAGCAAGATGAGAATGCCTCACTGATAAAAGGTATCAAGCCACATGGCTAAACATAGACAAGAATTATGGGTTAATTTAAGTTGTAGGAGCTAGTTAATAATAAGCCTGAGCTAATAGGCCAAACAGTTTACAATTAATATAAGACTCTGTGTGTTTCTTTGGGACTGAATGGCTGTGGGACCAGGTGTGATGGAAACTTCTGTCTACAGTTGTGTGGCCAACATCAATAGTGGGAGCAAAAAAAACCAAGGTTTTCTCCTGAAGCAAGGTATGTTTACCTGTGGCAGAGTGCACCTAGTGTTGAATAAGGAGTCTTCTTGTTATAGACCAAGGAAAAAATGAAGCTAGGATGTATAAGTTTTTGAGAAATACATTGTGAATGCCAAGTTGAGTGTCCTCAACTTGGTTATTGTAAAAAGTGGGGAGAAGGGCATTCCTTGACTGACATATACTACTGTGCTTTGGATGTCAGGCCAAAAAGAGATAATAGGTTCTGAAAGCTTTTCAATTTCTCTAAGGAAGACGTTGTCCACCACCATGTTGGTAGAAAGCCCCTAAACAAAGAAGGTAAGACCAGGACCAAATCACCCAAGATCCTGCCTCTTCTTACTCCTTGTGTCCTGCAAAATAAACACTAACATAATGTTCTGAAGAAACACACTAAGAAAAGTTAAAAGAGGGCTACAGGATATGCTGAACTTTTGGTCAAGAATAATGAAGAAGGCTGAAGAAATACACCAAGAACATATTACCAAGAGACATGGGCTATACTTACTGAGAGCTTCTGTTTTTAAATCTGAGTCCAGCCAAAATAAGTCTTTAGGAGTACCAAATGAATGATCAGATCATTTTTTATTTTTTATTTTTTTATTGATTTTTATTGAGCTCTACATTTTTCTCTGTTCCCCTCCCTGCCTCTCCCCTCCCCTTCAACCCTCTCCCAAGGTCCCCATGCTACCAATTTACCCAGGAGATCTTGTACTATTCATATAGATTAGCTCTATGTATGCCTTTCTTAGAGTTTTCATTGTTGTCTAGGTTTTATGGGATTGTGATTTGTGTTCTGGTTTTCTTTGCTTTATGTTTAAAAACCACTTATGACTGAGTACATGTGATAATTATCTTCCTCACTCAAAATGATGTTTTCTAGCTCCATGCATTTTCCTGCAAAATTCAAGATGTTATTTTTTTCTGCTGTGTAGTACTCCATTATGTAAATGATCAGATCTTTAAAAAAAACGAGATAGTCTGGGAAGAAATAGCCTGTGCAATATGCTCTCTAGTTTGATGACTATTGAATCAATAGGATTTAGGATAAATACTAGGATTGACAGGCAGGCAAATGGAGGCTATGGCCAAAATGGTTGTAGTTCCATCAAGATGGATCTTCAAAAAGACTGAGGCATGATTTTTATTCTGATCATATCCTGACTTAGAACTCCTCTGTTTTTATTTCAATTTATTTCTCTTGTGATTTCTAATAATAAATAATAAACACCATATATGGCCCCATCCTTTTCCTCCTGCCGAACCACTTACCTTCACTGTGTGGTAGTGAACTCAGTAACTGAAGGGTTTCATCCATGTCTTTTGCTATATTGTGGGAGTTAGCTTTAAGGGGAATAAAATAAGCCCTAGTCTGCTAAATTCCCATTTTCATACCTCAGAGCCTGTGGTGGTATGTGTCAAATGAAGTCCTACCATGTCGTCTCCTGCTGGCCTCTGCCCTGGGTCTCCATGGCCAAATACTGTGGTACCAGCCCTTCATCACACCTTTCCTGTTTATACTTCCTGCTCCATCACCAAAGAGCCAAAGAGGGCAATTGTTGCTCACAATAGAGCAGGCCGTGAACTATGGATTACAGGGACTTCCTACTGTCGGTCAGAACATAAACACTCAATAATACAGAAATGTTCTTAAGAAAATAACAAGGTCATGTTCTTTTGGATAAATAATTTAGGAATCAGTTTTAAATCACAACAAAATGTGAAGAAACTTGTAGCACAAATTCTAATTAGTCTTAATTAAAAAAAAAAAAACCTGGAGTCACATATCAGGGTAAATGCTGAAAGATCAGAGAATTAAAGGAGTCTGTCACTAGAGAGACTTTTGACCTCTATCGAATCATTAGACCAAAGGAGACAAGACCCTGTCTCCACAAATCCTCAGACAATCAATCAATCAGCCCCTGTTACCTCCTGCCTTATATTCCTCTCTCTGCCAGGCATATCCCTTCTTGTCTCTACCACCCTACTGCTAGGATTAAGGGTGTGTGACTCCCAAGTACTCGGATTAAAAGTGTGAGCCACCACTGCCTGGCTCTGTTTCTCTGAAATCAATTTTGTGTAGTCCAGGGTGGCCTTGAACTCATAGAGATCTGTCTGCCTCTTTCTCCCAAGTGCAGGGATTAAAAGTGTATCGAACCACTGCCCTAACTAGTGGCCAGCTCCACACTCTGATCTTCAGGCAAACTTTATTTGTTAGATCACAAACACACTATCACCACAGAGAATGGTAAAAGACAGAAAATGTGCCAGGGTGGTTCATGAAGCCATGGGCTGGTTGCCCATGATTGCTGGGGGACTCTTCAAGGTACCAGAGAAGAATGAATCCAGGATGCAGTGGAATATGAGGATGCAGAGTTAGCTAATAATGGCATGACCATGGGCAGAGCACCTGGAAGATGACTGCAGAGTCTGGATTTTGATTCTGGGTCCAATAATTCTAATAACCTTCTTGGACATAATGTTTTATATGTTAAATAGGATTTAAAATGAGATCTGCCTTTACCATAGTTGTTCCATGTGAGACTTTAAATTGCGTTCAGTGCAAACAAAATGCCTTGTGTTCAAATATGCTTGAGAAATGTTTGCTTAGACACAGTTAAACAGATTTCTGTTTATTTCAGAACTTACGATTTTTATACCATTGTTGTGCATCGTGACTCTTCAAGAAGGGAGATAGAGTTCCTAGTGTTGCCTAAGTTATTTGCCAAAGGAATACTCTGTGTTTGTGTCTTTGTGTGTGTGTGTTTATGTGTGGATCTGTGTGTCTGTTGTGTATGTGTGTCTGGGTGTCTATGTGTATGTGACTGTGTGCATATATTTCTGTCTCTGTGTGTTTGTGTGCATTTATGTGCCTCTGTATGTGTGTCTGTGTGTGTGTTTGTGTCGGTGTGTATGATGTGTGTGTGCTTGTGTATGTGTGTGTACGTATACATTTATGTGTCTAGGTGTGTATACCACACATCAGTGTGCCAGACCCATCTTTATTACTGATATTCTACACTGTCAAAATGACATGTTACTATTGTCCCTAAACGAGTTGTGTTCTTATGCAATTTTGATAGTTTATTTCTAACAAATGTAAGGTTGTTGCACATCTTTTGTGCAGTGCAAATTTCATCCACCCTTTTACCCTTTTGAAATTGAAATGTTAATGTCACTTACAGCTAAGGGGAAAGTCACTCTATAGAGCACGCAGCATGTGTTCAGACCTAGGTCTAAACATAATGGGAGTTACTCTTGCCTGTCTCATATTTGGGCCTAGTTTGTTTTCTCTGCCTGCCTCAGTTGGTTCTCAATGTTCCTTCTTTTTCAAAAATATTCTCACTCCTGAGTACGATGGAAGGTTTCCATTGTTAGGGCCCCTCCTCAGGCCACATACCAAATCCAAATCTCTAGCAACAGCATCAAAGTTACAGATTTCCAGAACCAATTCTTTCAATCTTCATTCAAAGATTTGGTTTTTAACCAAATTCTTTATTTGTTTACTTGGTTACATTTTTTTTTTTAGGTCGATTTCACTTTGTAGCCCAGGAACTTAGACTCCTTCTGTTCCCTACTATGGAGGTTGCAGACTTGTGATACCATGCATGTATAATCGAGCCATTTTATAACAAATTATATATGTATGGCCAAAGAAGTCCATTCCAAACACAAGATCAGGCTGGAGGCAGATTGGTAGAAGAGTACTTGCCTTTCATTGTGCAATTCTGGCTTCAATTTCCAGCATCCATGTAGAAGGCAGCAACTACCAATGCTTTCTATATCTGTGTCTACCACCATCATTTCCATTATGAAGATGCATTATGGATAATTGGAAAAATATTCAGACTTTGTGAAATGACTTCTCACCTTTCAAAGGGTAATATAAGCTAAACTGCATTTTTGGGTGGAGGAATAGACATTTAAAATCAGTTACTCAAGCAGCAATGAAGTGACATAGGACAGACTAATTATTTGGGATTCCCCTCTGTATTCTGTGATTACCATTAATGAATAAAGAAACTGCTTTGGACCTATAGCAGGGCAGAACTTAGCTATGCAGGAAAAACTAAGCTGGATGCTGGGAGGAAGAAGGCAGAGTTAGAGAGAAGCCATGTAGCCCCACCAGAGACAGACGCTGGAACTTTACCAGGTAATCCACAGCCATGTGGCGGAACGCAGATTAATAGAAATGGGTTAAACTGAATGCTGGGAGAAAGAAAAGCGTAGTAAAGAGAAGCCATATAGCCTCCACCACAGACAGACATCCTGAAACTTTGCTGGTAGGCCACAACCTCGTGGTGATGCACAGATTAGTGGAGATGGGTTAAATTAATATGTAAGAGTTAGCCAATAAGAAGCTAGAGCTAATGGGCCAAGCATTTTTTTGGAGTCTGGGCAGCCAGGAAATAAACAAGCAGCATTTCATTATACACTAACATATCCCTAGATGAAAAGGGTGCAAATTAAGATCTTACTTTCTGGTTTATGTGCATGTGTATGCCTGCATGAGTTAATGTTTATGAGTTATGAGTTTATGGGTATAAATATCTGGAACTGGAGTTAGAGGTAGTTGTGAGCCCCCTGATGTGGGTGCTGAGAACTGGGTCCCTATGAGGATAGTAAGAACTCTTTAGGACTAAACCACTCTCCAGCCACTAAAGGCACATACCAAGATATGTAATTATATTCACTCCAAGCAAAGATGTGCATCATCAAGGAAAAGACTAGCTAAAGCATTGTAGCCTGAATGTTAGATGGCACAAACATGCATACTATATTTTATGAAAGTTTAATCCAGGGTAATAAAAATAAATACATAAAATGGTTTGGCACACACAAGGGTGAGCCTGAGTCATTTGGAAACTGTCAGTGCATGAAGCACATTCCCAGAGTTCTGTAAACAAGTGCTAAGCCAGATAACATATGGTCAGATACTCTCCATTGTTTAGTTTTCTCACACACACACACACACACAAAAGTTATTGTCAAAGATTTATCATTTGGGTCTGCTTAAGGGTAAAATGGGGAAAACATGCTTTTTAAGTGTTTAACTTGTGCTTTCCAATCAGGGAAAATGACCATCTTTGCCACCATGGTCCAGAACCTGTACCTGCAGGGCAAGCCACATGCTTGTCTTCTCCAGAGGCCTCAACTCCAGTGGCCTGTCCTCAGTGTAGGTAGGCCTTCTTTCTTCTCCCTAGAGGATAATTCATGTAAGAAACCTGTATTATCATTTTTTTTTTACTCAAAATAGCATTTTAAATAGAGACATTAATTCCCACGGACACTTGCACTTCCTCGCAGTCAGAACACACAATGGTTTGGAATCTAGGTGTTACAGTTGCAGTGTGTCCACAAACACTGGTCTTCGGGTGTCCTTATCTCATGGGCAGCACAGATCCTCGGCTTACCGAGTAAAACCCTAGACACACTCCTCTCTCTAGCTTACAAAAGAACAAAAATATCCCTTCAATCACCTTATAAATGCATGGTTTATGATCGAGAAAATAATGTGTGTCAAGTGACACAGACATAGTGGTCATTTTTCTCCTTAGTTTACCTGATATGACCTGGAAGCCATTCTCAATCTGTGAAATGATTGGATAAAGCTACCTGCCTCTGGTTTGAATAGTACCTGCAGTTCTAAAAAATGAAAAATTTCATATCCATACTTGTTTCCCCCGAAAGGAAAGCCTGCTTGATATGCCTCTAAAAACACAGGACAAATATCTTAGTGTTTTTATTAGAGAGAAAACCCCATGTAAGAAATAAGTGTAGATGTATTTATGACAAGAAGTTGCACACATCATCTCAGAGTTACAAAGAGCAGTTAGCAAATGCTATTTAAGAAAAAGTGCACTACAGGTTCCGAGGTGCTACCAATGCTTAAATCCGAATGGAACTTTCACATCTAATCCAAGAGACGAAAATACCCTATGTTTAAAAGCTTTTAATGTAGTAGCATCTTCCCAGTTGGTTTTCTGAAATTTTGAGCTGAGCTTTGTCCTCTATTTTCTTCCTACAAACATGTGAAAGCCTTCCTAATCTCTCCCAAGGCATTCCATTCTCCAGGAGGTGTACTTTCTGTGCTTAAATAAGCATTTCTCTTTGCTATTCGGAGATGGGCCTTGGGCACCAATGACCTACTCTATTGGCAGACAAAGCTCAACATCTCATTCAGGGGAAAGTTACACAGCAATCAAGAACTGACTGAATGGAAACTGTTTGTGGTGCACTCTGTTCTTCACAAGTGCACATAAAATTTTTTGGGGGAATGAGGACAATTCTTATTTCTGCAATCTCACTTTGTTGGAACTTGGCAAAGAAATGTTTGAACTTTTCTATATTATGCTCAACTGTCTTCTTATGCATTTGTATATTTTGGAAATTAAAGTGTGTACTTTTTGTGATGGCAAGAAAAGCGTTCTACCATTTAAGTGTAGAATTTAATTTAACCACACTTTACATAAATAAAATAAAGGAAGCAATTTCATCACATAGTATACAGATTACACACTTGTAAATTGGATTCCCTAAGTATGGTTGTCTCTGCAAGGGCAAGAACATAGTTATATGGGTACACCACAGTAGTGTCTCACACCAATGAATTTTGGCTTTCTGATAAGATACATAAGAAAACTGCCCATTGGATTGACTAAGTAGGCTTTATATGTGTTGTTAAAAGTTTTCCATTGTTTCTTGACATACTATCCCATTTTTGTCATTATATTAGTCTGTCTCTTTACCCCTTCAAGTTCTACCATCAGCCATCGATGTCAGTGTTTGAATTTCCACATTCTGGACCTGTGTGTCTCCTGCTATTCAATTACACAAACCTCACATCCCTAAAGCACTTTTTATCATTAATTGGTTGATGTAAATAAGCTGAGTGACCTGAGGCCAGAATAGTAAAGAAGATAAAAGCAATTGACACTGATTAAGTACTTAAATCAAGTCACATGCTTGGTTTTGTATTCCAGTTTGTTTTTTTAGGGCCTAGAATGTGATGCCTAGTCCCTGTTCATGGGGATAATTTAGAGATGAAGTACATGGAATTACATAGAGTACTTGGTTCTATGCTTGGCAGTGCTCAATAAATACTATATATACAGTGAACAATACCAAGTTGTTAAGAAGAGTGAGACCAGCCCAGCTATAAGCACTGCTAATACTACCAGGTGAGTGCCCTACCTGCTGATGCTCTCCCCAGGAAGATTCTGAGTCAGCTCTCCAGTGAGTTCCTCTTCAATTTAACAACACAAAACTACTGAGAATTTACTATATACTCTGTGCTGGATTCTAGAAAATAAATAATGAAAAAAAAACAGTCACCTTCATTAAATATCACAAAGGGGTCAAGCTCAGTGTTTGAACCCTTGGGAGAAGACTTGAACTTGAGTTCTTATAATTATGACTCACGTTCTTTGAGAAGAAAAACTAGCTTTAGGAACATAGAGAGATTATGAAATATGATGGGGGATAAATAAGAGGAATGAATTCCCATTTGACAAAATAGAAAGGGAAGAAACTCTAAAGTGCCTGGCTCTAAATGAGGCTTCTGGACAGAGAAGGTTTGAGAGTCAGGGCTACTAAATGATTTCATTGAAACAGTATTTTCACTCACAACAGGCCAGATGAACGTACGAACTCACAGTGGCTGTGACAGCATGGACAAGGCCTGTGCAACCTCAAGCCAAGCAAAATTATAACAGAGAGAAAGGAAGAGGGCGTGAAGACCCGCCCATACCTGAGGAGCTATTAGCAACTGACGGCTGCTAAGACAGGGAAAGTCAGATTTCTTTAATAGTGTGACTCTATGTATATCAGCCACTCTGCAGGCAAGTCCAAGGCGCAAAAGTAGTCAGCCAACAAGCCAAACAAACTGGACTTGGGTGGGGCTTAAAATTGGGTAGGTAGGGAGGTAGGAAATTATCTAAGAGGAATTGGGGGAGTGGGGTGAATATGATCAAAACATATTGTAAGAAATTCATGCCATGTTTTTTTTCTGGCTCTGAGTTACCTCACTCAATATACTGTTTTCTAGCTCCATCAATCTCCAACAATTTATCTGAAAATTTCATGATTTCATTTTCCTTTATCATTGAATAGTATTTTTCGTTGTGTCTATATACATTTGCATTATTCATTCATCAGGTATTTTTTTTTTACCCATTGTACATACCAACCACAGTTTCACCCTCTCTCCCTTCTTCCCAACCCTCTTCCCTCCCCAACCCAACCCCCATCTACTCCTAAGACAGGGAAAGACTTCCCATGGAGAATCAACAAAGCCTGGTACATTAAGTTGAAGCAGGACCAAGCCCCTCCCTCTGCATCAAAGTTGAGCAAAGCATCTCACCACAGGGAATGGGCTCCAAAAAACCAACTCATGCACCAGGTCCAGATCCTGGCCCCACTGCCAGGGGCCCCTCAAACCAAGCAAGCTACACAACTGGAGCCCATATGCAGAGGGCCATGCAGGCCCCATGCTATGGGTCTAAAGTCCTTGAGCTCCAATGAGTTCTGAGCAGCTGTCTCTGTGAGTTTCCCCATCTTGATCTTGACCCCTTTGGCTCATATTTTCTCCCCCCCCCCGACTGGACTCCTGGAGCATGACAGAGTACTTAGCTGTGGATCTCTGCATCGGCTTCCATCAGTTACTGGATGAAGGTTCTCCTCTAGGTGCAGGTGGAGCCCCCGACTCTAGCCCCCATCAACAGTTTAGCATTTAGGTGATTTTTATTTCTTAACTATTGTAAACAGAGTGGCAATTAACATTGTTGACAGGTAACTGTCAGGCGTGTTCAAGAGACTTCAAAAGCAATACATTATTGCTGTTGCCCTTGGTTGCCTCCTAGGAGCTGAAGGTACCCAATTGCTGAAAGTACCATGTACTTCAGAATTTAGCAGAATTGTACCCCAGAAGGTGCTATGCAAGCTTCCAAGGGAGGAAAGCATTCAACAGCCCACCCAGTTGTGACACTTATAACTACAACAACAAACACCACAGCAAGATAGCCTTAAAAGTGCAACAGTGGTACAGCCTGGTGGTAACCAACAACTCTCAATTTGGACATAAGGCCTGCTGAACTGGAGGGAAGATGTGCTTGGTACTGAAAACCTAGACAACAACCTGTGAGTAAGGAGGTCATATATCTCAGAGGAAAAACTACCACACCCTTTCCCCTAAACCAGCATAATCCCTAAATACTTTCTAAATACCTATCCTTATACCCCCCAGATAAGTGTAACTCATCAAAGAAACTTCCAAAACCTACAACAATGCAACAGGCAGGGAACAAAGGACCGTGGTGGGGAACACCACAATGGTGGGGAACACCCCGATGGATACATCTACAACTAACTTTCACACCTCAGGCTTAGGAAACATCTTGGAATGGGGGCAGGAAGATCATAAGAGCCAAGGACCTGCTGCAAGATTGAGTCTTCTAAACACGATAGGAAATCTACACTCATTCAATCTCAATGGTATGGCTGTTTTAAAATGTCTTAAACAATGACAGCACCCTTTGTCACGCCAATGTGGACAGGGGCAATTGCATGGAGTTCCATCCCTGGATAAAGAGCTACAGGCAATTGAAACTGCTAAGGGGGAGAATTGCTCTTTCCCAGAGATGAGTAAACTAAATGGTTATCAAATCCGAAGTGGTCAGCCCTAAAAACATACATATAAACTTTAAAACACACACACACACAGCCTAAATCCATACATACAAGCAACAGAAAAGGGATCCATTAGGTTTTATGCATTTACATTTCTTTTTCATAAATTTATTATGCATATATATGTAACAATAGTAACTACATAGTAAGGGGCCATGAGTTTGAAAGAAAGAATGAGAGGGCATAGAAATGTTGGCGGAAAGCAGCGAAAATTGTGTAATTATGTTTTAACTAAATATTTAAAAAGAAAACAATGAAAAAGAAAAAAATTATCAATTAAAAATGGGAGTATGAATGGAAATAGGCCAAAAGATGTAAAAATCCCTTACGTTGCCATTTTGGGAGAAGTTGGCAGGCAAGTGGGCAGTGATTGTAAGGTCAAGAAAAGACAGGCCTTAGAGATGTTCAGGTCTTGCTGCCTTTACATTTTTGGAAGCACGTGCTGTCACTCCAAGGAGGGGTGACAGAGCAGAGTCAGTGACAGATGAGTAGCTGACAGGCCATCAACCAATGGAGTTCAAAGTAGTACCCTCATTACGTATCCATAATTTGTCTCATACAAATGCATATTCTATAAGGTAAAATGGAGTAAATACATTTCTCCTAAGATTTTCATATGGGAGGAGAATTCTACTCATAGAAAGATAAAACTTTGGAAATTCTTCTTCTCATAAGGGACAGAGGAAGACAGGAACCACTGCAGGACACAGGATCTTCAGACACAGAAATCAAGAGACAATACCCATCAAAGAAGCACCTCCCAGAACACTGGAAAGAGGATTGCAAGGACGCACAGTCTCCCGTGTCAAGAAGACAGATTTGGTCAGTATGATTGCCAGGAAGAGGGCACTGATCTGGCTGTCTGAAAGAACAAAAGTTGAAGACCAGTGGGGGTGGGTGGATGGCATGTGCGGGAATATCAGTCCTTCCCGAGGGCGTGGGCAGTAAAAACGAACACTGGAGTCCCATGAAGAATGGGTGAGGACAGACATCTCTATATATAGGAGGAAGAAAGCTAAAGGAAGAAGGGTATGTTTTTAAAACTATAAAGTTTTTAAAACTAGTTTAAAACTATAGAGCAAGACCCAAAGGAAATGAAATGGGCCTTCACAGGGCAGGAGGTGGAGAGGGAGTAGGGCAAAAGAGCACGAGAAACCTTCATCTGACATCATAAAAGGAGAACTGGGTAAAGGTGGAGGTGACTGAGAGGTTCACAGAGGAGAACATGAATGGGCTTTTTAACTGCCTTGGGACTGAGGTAGGAGAGAGTAGATTAAACAAGTTTGCTGATTTCCTAGCAAAGAATGAGATATGGTCATATTCAAAGCAGGAAAGTAAGTTAGGGTACAGGTTAAAGGGGATAATAAAATTGATAAAGAGTTATCGCTTGGGAGACAGAACTCAGTTACCTAGAGATAAGCATCTGAGCAATCCTGAAGGTCCATTTCAAATGCACGCAGTCCACTTCACAGAGATTAACTCCTGGAGAAAGCCGACGGCATTCAAGGCTTGGCATTGTTTTAGTTGAAAGAACAAATGGACAAAAGAACCCAAAATGATGTTAGCATAGTGCTTAGAATAGCTGAGCCAAGAATTTGTATTTACTATACACGTCAAGGAATCCCAAAGAGGGAAGAATGTACGTGTTAACCCCTTAGATCCTTGGAAGGTGGAGTGCCCACCTACTTCCTAACTCAAAACATACCTCCCATCCACTCTCCTTCCTTGGGTGCATTTTCTCTGCAAACACATCTGTATTTAACCCATCCCTTTCAGTATACAGGGGCAATTTGTTCCCACTTCTGTAATTCACATTCTGGCTGGCTCTGGTGCAGCCCTAGAACATTCTGGCTCATCTTCCCAATATCGTCTTCTATTCATGATTTACAAAGTCAGCAGGAGTTGAAACAGACTCCTGGTGGATGTTCTGTTGCTTTAAAAGTCCCATGTGCAGGGTTCAGTAATCCTTTAAATCTGCAATCACTAAAAGAAAGCCATTGTCACCAAGTCACAGGGAGTTTAGAAACCACAGAAGGCAGAGTTCCCCCAAGCGTGATTATCATTAAACATAACGACGAAACCAGCAATGGTATATGACAAGGTCACTTACACACGAGCGCCATTTCATTTGACATTACTGAAGGCTTCTTCTCTTGTTTAGAATTGAGGTTGTGGGAAAACTAATCATGTTCATAAAGTTATCAGTGGTGGAAGAGCAACTATCCAGTGTGGTAAAATGGGACTATTCACCAGCGCTCATAAACAAGGAGACACAGGAATGAAAGTTTGCCTGCTGGCCTACAAACTGGTTCATTTAAATACTTGTTTTATTGCAAACATAAAACACGCATTTGGACTCCGTGTTTGGTGTTAGTGTTATAAATATGTTATGTTGCTTTTCTAATTTTTATATTTCATCCTAACCCTCAGAAATTTTACTTAGAACAACTAATGATGGCAATTTAGAATAAGCACTCTTGGAATGTATAATGTTACCCACAATGATCTTTCTCAAAAAGTTACAAATGTGTAACATAATTTCTAGGTACTGTGCCTGTTCATAGTTCTTGGTGGTTCCTCCTCACTTACTCTAATAGCCTTTCCTGTTCCATTTTTATTTTATGAGACTATTTTGTAACCTCAATCCTATCAGTAAAGTTCATGGTTTCTTCTGGTTTTCTTATGTGTTTGTTTGCATGCTTGTTTTATTTTTTATTGCTGTTTTAATTTTAAAATATTTGGAAGCCATATATTTTGATTTTCACCAACTAAGCTTCCAGGGAGAGATGTATTCATATTTGCTAGAATGCAGCCTGACCTTTAATAACAAGCAATATTTCCAGCATATTTTGTCGTCTGGTTACTAACAGCATTTTTATTTTCATAGACTCAAGAGAAAACTGAGAGGGCACAGAAAGGTTAATTAACCTTCCTAGAGTTGCAGAGCAACTCTGACTCAGAATCCACCCTTAGATGTCCATTCCCATCTCCCTAAACTCTGTCCCCTTAAAGGTATTTTTGCACCTTAAAACGTACCTGCAACTGTGGGAAACTTGAATGGTCTAGGCATAGAAGGTCTTTGGGTACAGGCATCTCTGGAACAGACACCATCTCTAGCACATGGGTGTCTTTCCTCCCCTGACTTCTGCTCTGTGCTAATATAAATTTGTAGGGGTGAACCCAAGGCTGTAGAACTGACGACAGCCGCAGACAAGAATGTGAGACAGAAAGATTCCTCCAGACAGGCGTTGCCGAACAGACTGATAGCACTTAAGGGTTTAAGTGACATCTCTTCTGTAAAATCCCCAGAACAAAAACCTGAAAAAGCCTTGGGATCTTGTGGCATCAGGTGTGAACTGCCAGGCATTCATCCCTGGAATTAGACTGCATCGTCCTGTAAGCCACTGTTGACAAATCATACAGAACAGGACTGCTCTTCCCTTCTTCTGGAAAGTGATTAGGAAAAACAAAACAGCCAACTTCCAAAACCTTCCCATGGGGTACTCAGCGGAAAATGTGACTTTCCTTTATTTCACTTAAAATTTAATATTTCACAATAACTTTGGGCATACATCTTTAATTGAAATATGAAGACGTGGACTACTAGAGAAAATTAATGATATTCACATGCATTCTTAAGAACACAGGATTATTTTTGTAATTAGTCACTATATTGACTGTGTGTGTGTGAGAGAGAGACAGAGAAAGAAAGAGAAACAGAGAGATGGGGTGGGGAGTGGAATATGTATGCTCATGTGTGGAGGACAGAGGAGGGCATTTAGTGTTCTGCTCTATTGCTTCATTCCCTTGGACCTGAAGCTAGACTGGTGGTCAGCAAGCCCTAGGGATCGTCATATCTCCACCAATCACAGCAATAGGGTTGCGGGCATGCACATGGCTGCTCCTAATGTTGTAGGGTGCTGGAGATTTGAATGCAAACCCTCAAGACTTGGTAGCAAATTCTCTTAACTTCTGAATTATCTCCCCAGCTCTGTATGGACTTTCAAAGAATGAAGATGAGACTATGGGTTCTGTTGTAAAATATGTATGACCAACAACAACCAGGAGGCCTGAGCTCAAGTTTCCATCTCTTTTCTTGAATACTTTCCAGACCTTGACCTTCAAGAGCGAGATGATTTTAGTTCCTGTGTTGTGCATCCAGTGATAACATTCCTGAATATTAATACATACCCAACTGCGGATGGAGGAACTGCCTTAGCACTCAAGGGAACTGGGAGGTGGCCAGACTTTTGACTAAATCTCCTCTGGCCATATGGGAATTTTATGAAAAATTGATCCCGCCTTGTCCCTTATTCAAGTGACTCAGGGGATTTCTGGACTTCCAAACAACCCTCTTGAGCACACTGCAAAGAAATGCACATGCAAAATAGAAACATGTGTTGAATTTTTGTAGGATATAGAAAACAAACAGAGAGTGCCTTATAAAATGAATTTCTAATTTCACCAAAGCAGAACATTCAGTCATATAAGTGTCTCTGTGCATTAAAGAAGCCAGTAGGCTCTTGCTATTTTCATGGTGGGTCTCTATACATGTCATCCATATCTTCTTTCTTAATCGCAATAGGATTGAACACTCACTTGTTTAGTGATTGGCTAGTTGGATTTCTCTATATTGGCTGGTGTCTGGAGGAGGTCTCATGCCTAGAAAGGTCAGTTACTAACACTCCTTTAGGCCAATTGACCTGACTGACACTTGTCAGTAGCCTTGATGATATATGTACCTTCACCAAAGGACAGTGTTAAAGCAAATAGAAGAACAAAATCTGTTAGTGCTGAAAGATGAGGAGGTATATCTTAGTGGTAGATCCCTGACCCCTAAATAAAAACAAATAGGTTTGGATTTAGAGAATGGTGGGATATGGTAATGTAGGGTCTAGTACTGCTCCATTCAATATGGTAGCTGAGCTATTTCCATGTGTGGATACTTACATTACAAAACGACATCAAATATTCAGTTCATTCCTTATAATAACTGCATTTCAGTTGCTCAGTGGTCACTTGTGGTAAGTTACTACTGCCCTGAAGAGTATAGATGTCAAAGGTTCCCATCCCTATAGTAAGCTTCTTTAGCCAACGTTAATGCATGTTGGTTAGCGGGAGCTGGCTAAAACTAAGAAAAGAAAAATAGAAGGCTAATAAAGACATTTGGATTAGTTAAGATTCAGCAAAGTTTGTTTTCAACCTAACTAAATGTGTTTTTCTGGTTTCTACATATGCAACTTTGGGAGATGTCTTAATACACACATGTCAGAAAGATCATTCCATTGATCCTCCAGTATGATTAAAGTGGATTCTACAACTATGAACCATGGATTCCAGGAGCTGAAAAGATGATTCAGAGAATAAAGGAGAATTTGTACAAGTCTGGAGATCTGAGCTTGATCTCTGGGAACCATGTACAAGTAGAAGGAGAGAACCAATTCCACAAGGTTGCCCTCTGAATTCTACTTTATGGTGTGCATCTCCCCCCCCCACACGTATATACATCACACACAAACACACACATACACATACACAGAAATACACACAGAGAAAAACACACACACATATGCATTCATGCACGCACACATAGATTAAAAAAATTGAAAACAGGATTCAGTTATACTTTTCTCGATAATCAACTACTTTTTTAGTTGTAGCAGTTAAATTATATGAAACCCATTTAGCTTACAAAATTTTGCATATTCGTTTCAAATCTCAAACTCTGAAAACCAAAGCCCAATTCCCTGCTTTGTAGATGGGATCCACACAGACAGCACCAAAGGCTTCTTCACATTAAACAGCCACACTTGCACTTAGAGGAGCTAAGTGTTATTTTGCAGTAACCAAACTAGCTATTCGCCCAGGGCTTGAACACTGTTCTTTCTACTTAAAATCTGGAAGTCTTGATCCAGTATAGAAAACATAATATCAGAGTCCTTTCACTTTGGTGAACTTGACCTTGGCATCAGGTTCTTTCCATAATAAATGCAGCTGAATCTATTGAGCTGTGGTGGGTATTAAAAAAAACACAAGAGGGATTTCCTGGTACAAAGACAAAGGCAGACTAGAATCTTCCTTCAAGCGAGCATCCAAGAGGAGCTGGGATAATAAAGAGAGGCTGTTGTAAAGAGAGAAACAGGCAGAGACCCAGAAATTCTCAGTGTAGTGAGAAAAGAACTGCGAAAAAGATGGGCAATTCACCAGAAAGGAATTAGCCAGACTGAACACAGCTCCAGTCACAGAACAGAGATAGAGAACGCAGAAGGTCAGCTACACCAACCTGGTGAAAAGACACTTGCAACCCTACTCTCCGGACAAGTCACAGCCTGTAGAAGATTCAAATCTAGCTAGAGTTGGGGAAATGGGGATCTTTGGTACTTGGGAAATGGAAAGGAACCCCTTTTTATTACTCTACAACCCAGAGGGTGGTGGGTGGGCGCCATTGTGAGAGGTACTGTTTCAAACTGAGATACTCTGGAGACCTGAATAAAAACAATTACAAGCCAGAAGCCCGAATTCCACCAACCATAGCTCCAGGTCAGAGACTGCCCAGGGAAGGAGTAGTGGAGAATAAGAGGGATAGAAGCTGACAAGTCAAAAGGTACAGGCAGCAGGAGGATGCGCTTAAGCAGCAATGCAAAAGAAACAACATCTCCAGCCTGAGTAACTGGGATCTGGCCTCATCTGTTGGGACTAATGCTGAAGCCTTGGTCCAAAGGTCAGAGGGCGGATTGACCTTGTAAGTCACCTGTTTACCATCCACTGCATAAGTCTAAAAAAATCTATGACGTGCCCATACTGTGTCTAACACCCAGCTACTTCCCTCCAGCAATGTGTTCGGTAATTAGAGGGGACATACTTTGGAAAGTAGAAAGACGAAACCTCCAGCTGTGCAGATTTCAATGTTGTGGTTGCTTTCCATACTCCCAGTGCACCTGGATATATAATCCAGAGAGTTGCAGGAAAGTAATGCCTAGCTCAGATACTACAAAGCTAAGTGTAGCCAACACAATCTACAGTGACAAAAAAGGAAGTAAAGTCAAGTTAACCTCAGCAGACGCCAGACCATTGTACAATACAGACGCAACAACAGCATCATGGATAAAAAAGGAGTATACAATTTTATTCCCCATCCCAACCATGCATATAATTAATCCATCTCCAAAATCAATAAAAGTTGTCAAAGAAATAATGATGTTTCAAGACAAGCATAAACTAAAGCAGTTCACAGCATCCAATACATCAGTGGAGAGAATAGTGGAAGGAACACTATTCAGAGAAAAAGAAAAAGAACTCCAACAGGACAGGAAACAATCCTAAGAATTAAGAATAAAATTACATGAAATAAAAAGACTTCTGCACAGATGAGGCAAAGAGACAGAACTAGAATATATAAAGAATGATAAAAATTAAATAAAAACCACATCTGCTTATAATAAGTAGACTGATGAATTGAATAGACAGTTCTCAAAAGAAGACATACAAATGTGGCTAGTAAACGTGAGAAGACAATTTAACATTCTTAGCCATCCTTCAAATGCAAATCAAAATCTATTTGAGATTCCATGACACCCAAGTCAGAGTGACTAAAGCAGAAAACACAATGGACAAAAAGTTGCTGCAAAGGAAAGAGGGACACTTGTACACTGCTGTTGAAAATATAAACTGGTAATGCTACTATGATGGTCAGTGTGGCTCTTGCTCCAAAACCCAAACAAATAGAACTACAAGACCCATCTCTACCGCTCTGGAATGCACACCTGGAGAACTCTAAGTCAACACCACACACACACTTTGAACACCCAGATATTTTGCTGTATTCTTTATAATAGTTAGAAAAAGGAAATAGCTTAAGTGTCCATCAACAGATGTTACATATATAATATTACAAAGGAATTTTATTCAGCTTTAAAAGAAAATCACATCATGACATTTGCAGGAAATGGATAGAACCAAAAAGATGGATGGATGGAATCAAAGATGATTCTATTCTGTGAAACAATCCAGCCTCAGCAACAAAATTGCCACATGGTTTTTCTTGTACGCAGAATTCAAATTTAAATCAATCTTCATCCAGCTTGTGTGCATGTGTGTGTGAGAGAGACAGAGACATAGAGAGA
Organism: Ondatra zibethicus; assembly: GCA_004026605.1. Taxonomy (NCBI): domain Eukaryota; kingdom Metazoa; phylum Chordata; class Mammalia; order Rodentia; family Cricetidae; genus Ondatra; species Ondatra zibethicus. The sequence goes on along the minus strand of PVIU01000542.1, from coordinate 175,255 downwards.
GACAGAGTAGGAAAAAAGGGATCATGAGAGTGAAGGATGCTATCTTCGGGATTGGGGAAATGGGTAAAGGAAGGATAGTGGAGCACACACGGTACGAAGGGACAAGCGGGTGGATATTTGATGGGAATGAGGGATTTCCACCAGAGAGGCAAGAGGAAAAGGAAAGCAAAACAAGACAAGACAAAGAGGAGAAGTGTAAAATACCGAGGGATGGCATAACACATTGAAATATTACCCAGGAGCAATTGTCCGGTGCTGTAAACAGAGATGGCAGAAGTAAACAGCATTGCATCTTCCAGAGCAACCACCGAAGTGGGATGATTTGGGCATCGAGCAAGTTTTATAATGGGGGGGGGTCTCCATTTCCTTATCTTTAAAATCAGAATGCTGTTTCTACAAGATTTATACTTAACAAAAACAAATTATAGAGACTAGTGTCTAACACAATAAGAGTTCATTGGTTAAGGTTTCTGATTATTGCTGTAATTATGATCATGTTGACAAGAATGATAGAGTCTTAAAATGATATATTGCCCAAGGTGTCCACAAATGATGAAGAGCCCAGTATCCTAGCCTTTTTAAAACCCGTTTCACATTAGATGCTGAGCTGCCCTTGTGAGTGGTCTCAACCAACAGAATCTACTACCTGTTACACTACACCACTTCTGTTTCTAAACTTTTAAAAAGCCTGGCCAGTTCTCTTGGGTTTTGGGGAGCTAATTAGCTGTAATATCAGAAATGAAGTTCACCAACAAACACAGATCAAGTAGAGATATTATGTGAAAAGGCCACCAAGAAAAGGTAAGGCATTAGAGTATAAATGAAGGAATTGTAAGGCCTGTCCCTTCCAGCTCTACCCAACCTCCATTCCGTAAATGGCATGAAAAGCCATGAGGTGTGCTGGTCTTGGCTACCACTTTACAACAGCTGTAAAAATGACCCCCAGTGAGACTACAAGAGGATAGCCGGAGGAGTGCCTACTCAATCCACAGAAACACAAAAAATAATTAGAAATATTCTTTTTAATTGTTGAACATGATCCAAAAATTAGTAACCAAAATACCTCCTACAAAATATGATGGTTTCAAAGACTTATAATCAGAAATAAATTTAATACCTAGCCAATGTCACATGTAGCCAATGCTTATATTTTCCGAATGTAGATTCTTTACTGTGTTTCAGCAAGTTGATCTGACTTAGCACTGATGTGACCTTTGATAATCTTGCTTCCTAGAGCTGATCTTTCTTTTTATCAAGGAAGCCTTCTTCAGTTCTTCTTCAACTCTAACACTATAGTTTTTTTAGGATTTAGTATAATTTTTCCTCCATTCACTTTAGTCTTTCTTTGTTTTTTGTTTTTGTTTTTCTAAGACAAGGTTTCTCTGTGTAGTCCTGGCTGTCCTGGAACTCACTCTGTAGACTAGGCTGGCTTGAACTCAGAGATTTGTCTGCTTCTATCTCCCAAGAGCTTAGATTAAAGGTGTGCACCACCACCACCCAGCTCCCTTTTCTAAAATAGAAATGAACTTGCTTTCTATTCCTATACAATACTTAGTATACTGTATTATTCCATGTTTGGCTGCCTCCCACAGACAAAATGATATTTCTAAACTCTGGAAGTAGCTAGCTAAAACATTAATCTCAGCTCACTAATCTAGACCAACAATGGCAACCTGAAAGGCTTTTGAGACTTAGACAATAGTCTGTACACTTGACATTTTAACCTCTAGGCAATTGACATGAAAAGGTAAATTATATTCAAAGATTGAGGAAGTGGAGGCAGTAGACTCAGGAGTTCAAAGGTAGATTGGACTACATAAAGAAATTGAAGCCAGCCTGTACTACCTGAGACTCTGTGGGGAGCCCACAAGTAAGATATATATATATATAAATGTACTATATATATATATTATATATATAGTAAATGTACAGCTGACAGATCTATTGAACTATCCTCGGAAAGTATATGTGAACACTCCACTTGGACTAACCCATTTTTGCAGTCCTATAAGGACATGTGTCCTTTGGATAAATCACTATCAGTTCCTTAGAAATCTTGTGAATGATGACATTTCTCCCTTCTACAGTATCCCAGCAGTGTACAAACCTGACTTTTCCTGTAGGGCAACCGGATACCTCCCCACACCATGAAGCCATGGTGTGAAAAGCATTTAGTCAAGTCCTTGCTCTCATAGCCAAAATCTACATAAAAGTAGTCCCCCACAAACTCTCTTTATTGACAATAGTCAGTGATAAGAAAGGAGCCTCATGCAGGAGGCAATATATCTGCTCTGAGAGCAGACTCAGGAAGGTGTAATCCACTGACCCTTTGCTCTAACCTAACAAATTACTAATATTCTATATTTACCCTTCACTATGATTTTAACTAACATGAGTTCTTAGCCCAGAAAATTAGCAGTTTGTACAGGAAAAAGAACTGAGTCGCTAAAACTTGCTTCAGAGAGGAAAATTATCAGCTGGGCACCCTGCTGGAGTCAAAAGCAGGGTCCTCAGAAGACGTTCCTTTTAACGCAGTCAGCTAGACATTAATGTAAATCAAACCCGCAGGTTAGTATAGCTACCAAGGCTGTGTTCCCAGCCTCAGGGGAACCTCACAGCCATGCTCCCTCTGAGATATAAGCTGCCCTTATATTTTGCCTTTTTTACCCTTTATGCTTTGCCCTTATCCCTTATCTCTTTTGCCTTATGCTCCGTGCTACTGCTTCTTCTTCTCCTTCTTCCTCTTCCTCCTCCTCCTCCTCCTCCTCCTCCTCCTCCTCCTCCTCCTCCTCCTCCTCTTCTTCTTCTTCTTCTTCTTCTTCTTCTTCTTCTTCTTCTTCTTCTTCTTCTTCTTCTTCTTCTTCTTCTTCTTGCTGCTTCTTCATCCCAAGGAATAAAGAAACATGCAAGAAAAACATGTCTAAATCAGTCAGTTTGTTCTATCCCTCAGATCCTGTTCCCAAGCCAGTTTTCACTTGTCGTAGGAGTCCTTTTCTGAACCCTGAGAGAGAGCTGAGCCTGGTATTCAGTAGCTCCCAATAAGACTCTGCCTCAACAACAGTAACCAAAGCTTGAAATTACTAGACTATTACATATATGACTTAAATGCTTAAAGGAATCTAAGAGAATCTTATATATATATGAACAAAGATCCAGTTATACCCACTGCCTAGCCCAGAATGTCCCAGGTCAGATATCCTTTTTCTCAGACTGTGCTAGATTAAACCACCCCTAAGTTGAAATTTCATTCATTCAAAAACACTTCCCAAGCATGTACAATTTGAGAGCTATTAGGAGTAAAGTCTAGAGGAAGTTACATTCTAAGGAAGGCTAAGAGCTTGCAGTTAAACTTCCTACAATAAATTCAAAAGCCAAGATATATTCATAAGGATGTGGATATAAAAATATCATAAATACTTCACTTCAAATTGTGAAACTGCCATTCCATTAGAAATCAGAAAATAAGCTGAGATTAAGAACTATAAATTGCCAGACATAAAATGCTAAGCCATGTACACCAGTGTGTGAGTTCTAAAATATTAAGTCCTTGTACGAGTGCAGAAGTCATTGCAATCCTTTATTGTATAAGTGACTGAATTTTCCAGCAAATCTAGTATGTACTGGGTTCCCTGATTCATTGTAAATGAACATTTATTTCTTTACAGCTTCCCAAATATCTAAGAAACAAAGGAGAATTTTATTTGGTATAATGTAATGTGTTGTCCTCATCCCCCATCTCTCGAACCTCCCCAACCCCTTCATCAGCACCCAACAGGAGGCATACAGCATTTGCATTTACTAGTATAATAGAATGCCCAAGGGGTGCTTCATATGAGAGGATAAAATATGTAAATTTCACTGTGTTAGCAGATGCATTACCCTCCCCAACTGCCTACTCTCCTGAAGTAAAATAAAGCATTTAACCTTCAGAAATGCAGATTCAGTGACCCGAAAATGTCCATAAATGCGTTTACTTCTACTTATCTAAGACTCTGCTCAGTTCATTGGGATCAATGTTTAGATTATTTCCTGAGAGGAGATGAAACCTCATCAATGCCTGCAGAATGTCAAGGGGTCATCTGACTTTGAATCCAGGGCTGGAGCCTGGAAGGAATGCATTTACTTTTAACAGGCTGCAGTTTCAGCCTGGGAAAAATTAGTATGTCAAGAGATAGCCATTTAAGGAGGGGTCATTGCAAAGTTACTCTACCATTAGGCCCATTGGAGAGAAAGAACCAACACTTTAGCTTGGGAGCATTAATGAGAAGAAAACAGTGGCATCCAGGCAAACAGTGAACAAACCACCTGTGACAGGATAGGGGAGCAGGGAGTGCAGGGCTGTAAAGCTCCTTGTTCTCTGTTTGAGCTTCCTGAAGACTCCTCACCGGAATTGTTGCCTTTCCTTAGCACCTCCAGAACACATAGACTATATACATTAGCACCTATAATTTTCTATTTTCTGTTTTTTCCTTTTATTATTTTTATTGCACTATACATTTTCTCTGCTCCCCTCCCTTACTCTCCTCTCTCTTTCTAGGCTCTCCCATGACCCCCATGCTCCCAATTTATTCATGAGATTCTGACTTTTTCTCCTTTCTAGTGAAATCCTTGTATGTCCCTCTTAGGGTTCTCTTTGTTGTCTAGGTTCTCTGGAGCTGTGAATTGTAGGATAGTTTTTCTTTGCTTTATGTCTAAAAGCCACTTATGAGTGAGTACATATTATGTTTGTGTAGTGTCATTTCAAATGTATTTTAATAAATAAAGCTTGCCTGAAGATCTGAGCGTAAAACAGTCCCACTGGTCAGCCTTACAGACCAAATTATGCTAACACACCTTTAATCCCAGTAGCCATAATGACACACACCTTTAACTCAGTCGCCATAATGATACACACATTTAATCCCAGTAGCCGCACTAGTTGCCATAGAAACTGCGCAGTGCCTTTAATGATGGTGGTGCACACCTTTAATCCCAGCCTTAGAGAGGATTATAAAATAGGAGGGAAAAACTCTCAGACTCGCAATCTCTTTCTGAGATTATAGGAGGCAGGATCACCATTTCAGACAGAGGTCAAAGTAAGAGCCAGTGGCTGGCTGTTTTGCTCTTTGAATCGTCAGGTTGAACCCCAATTTCTGACCCTGAGCTTTTATTTATCTTGTGTCATATTTGTCTTTCAGGGTCTGGGTTATCTCACTCAATATGATTTCTTCTTGATCCAAACATTTGCCTGCAAATTTCAAGATGTCATTATTTTTTACCACATTTTCTTTACCCATTCTTTGGTTGAGGGGCATCTAGGTTGTTTCCAGGTTCTGGCTATTATGGATAATGCTGCTATGAACATAGTTGAGCACATGTTCTTGTGGTACGATTGAGCATCCTTTGGATATATACCCAAAAGTAGTATTGCTGGTTCTTGAGATAGATTGCCATACTGATTTCCAAAGTGGTTATACAAGTTTGCACTCCCACCAGTAATGGAGGAGTGTTCCCCTGACCCCACATCCTCTCCAGCATAAGTTGTCAGCAGTGTTTTTGATCTTAGCCATTCTGACAGGTATAAGATAGAATCTCATAGTTGTTTGATTTGCATTTCTCTGATAACTAAGGCTGTTGAGCATTTCCTTATGTGTCTTTCAGCCATTTTAGATTCCTATGTTCAGAGTTCTCTGTTTAGGTCTATACCTCATTTTTTAAATTGGATTATTTGTTCTTTTGATGTCAAGGTTTTTGAGTTCTTTCTATATTTTGGAGTTCAGCCTTCTGTCCGACATGGGGTTGGTGAAGATCTTTTTCATTCTGTAGACCACCATTTTGTCTTGTTGACTGTGTCCTTTGCTTTACAGAAGCTTCTCGGTTTCAGGAGGTCCCATTTTTAATTGTCACTCTCAGTGTCTGTGCTACTGGCGTTATATTTAGAAAGTGATCTCCTGTGCCGATGTGTTCAAGAATACTTCTCATTTTCTGTTCTATGAGGTTCAGTGTGCTTGGGTATAAAGGAACTACCAGAGGCATCACCATCCCTGACTTCAAATTCCACTACAGATCTACAGTACTAAAAACAGCCTGGTATCAGCATAAAAACAGAGAGGAGGACCAATGAAATCAAATTGAAGACCCAGATATCAATCCACACACCTACGAACACCTGATTTTTGACAAAGAAGCTAAAAATATAAAATGGAAAAAAGAAAGCATATCCAACAAATGGTGCTGGCATAACTGGATATCAACATGTAGAAGAATGCAAATAGATCCATATCTATCGCCATGCACAAAATTCAAGTCCAAATGGATTGAATTTTCTATTTTATTCAAGTCTGAGGTACATCTTGGATGTCTTTTTTTGTGTCTCAATTACATTCCCCACTTTTCAGCACAATTGTAGAACACAGATTTCTTTGCTAAAAGTTTTTAGGACATGTTTCATCTTTTTAAAAGAAAGAAAGGAAGAAATCACCTACTCTAAAATCACATTGTTGATCTTGTCAAAACGAAGTTAATGCGGGACTCTATAATGCAGTAATGAGGTCAAAAAATCAGATGTTTGCTAGCTATTACTCATGAGATAAGCATTTAATTTCTGTGTCCTAACCTATTAAAAAAGTGTCATAACCAGCAGTCAGGAGGCAGAGGCAGGCAGATCTCTGAGTATGAGATTAACCTGGTGTACAGAGCAAGTTCCAGGATAGCCAGGGATAAATAGAGAAACACTGCCTCAAAAAACAAAAACAAAACAAAACCAACCAACAAACAAAAAAAGTATCATAAGTGTTACTTTAGAAAGTCGTTAGTAGGTGTAGTGAGTGTGGAAGTTACCAAATCCCCAAAGGTCAGCCCATGGTTATTAAGAAACGGTATCAAAAGATAAAACATTTCAGTACGATTGAGCTGAAGAAATTCAAAAGCAGCCAAAATACTTTCACAAGAGAGAGTGTGCAAGAGTGTGCAGGCTGAAAGGCTCCGTCCCAAGACTGAAACACCACCAGTCTCTAGCATTTCATTTTTGTGAAGTACAATAGGTCCAGGAGCCACACACCGGCTTGATGGAACAACTCAAAGGAAACAAGACCAGGATTTTCACAGAACAGGATAAGAATAACAGCTTCTGTACCTGCAGCTCTCTGGTCCTCTCAGAAAGCTCCCACAGTCTCAGATGAACCATGCCCCACCTTACAAGACTGTCTGCCCCCGAATTACAGCACTACAATATAAGATAAGCTTTCGGTGAGTGTTCCTGGATTCCTGTAGCCAAACAGGGCCATGAGAAATCAACAGACAAGAACAAAAGCCATTTCTGGGTTGGCTTGAGAGCAGGTGTCTGCAAAATTATGTCTGTAGTTTAGTGGCTTTCAAAAGGCAAAATGTAATGTGAATTCCTCCTGTTAAAGTTCTTTCTTCATTACTTCTGTGGAAAGAGAACAGCTCTGAGCAGGTGAATTATTCCTGAGAAAGACTGGCCTATGCAATATCTAGCAAGAGGATTAGCAGAGATTTCTGTCCAGCTCTGCCCTTCTTTACTCAAGGTTCATGAAGACCTTCTGCAAACCCCCACTCTAATCCCAGTATATTTCTTCTCCTGGATCCTCCTCTGAAATGTCCAGTCCCTTTCAGGGTCACTCAGTTTGTCAAAGACTTTGGTTTTTTGTTTTGTTTTGTCTTGTTGTAACAGGCTCTGTTTGTCACCCTGGCTATTCTGGAGCTTGCTATGTAGACCAGGTTGACCTCAAACTCACAGAGATCCACCTGCCTTTGCATCCAGAGAGCTGGGATTAAAGGTGTGTGCCACCACACCACACCCAACTCATCAAAGACCTTTTTGAATGCTACCCTTCTCTCCAGAATCACTTCTGCAATGTAGTCAAAACCCCTTCCAAGATCTCTTTAGTGGGAAAATAGAATTGTTATCAAACTCCACTAAAATATAATTGTTGTGCTATAATAACTATGGTGTTATGTGTATCACAGCGGAGAGTTAAAGGATACCAGTGCATTGTTCCTAAGCGATTCAAAGCCCTCTATGTCTCAAGAAGCTAGACATGTAGAGACAACCACAAATAAAAAAGAAAGGTGTTGAGGAGATATGGGCATCTTTTGCAGAGAAATTAATAACAAAATTCTAAGGACAAATTTGAAGGATAGTTCAGTAGGATGTCTCTAAAGTTGAAAAGGGATAATTTAAATGAACAAAATAATCCTAGGAATTGCATGGATTTCCACATACCTTTTGGTTCATATGAGAGAACCAGATGCTAAAAACAAGTTTCACCCAGGGACCTAGAGAGAAGTCATGTAGAAAGATGGGCTTGAATCAAACTATGAAGAGTATTTCATATGAGGTCAGGTTGGTTTTAAAAAACATCACACATGCAGTTTAAGTAACTGTGTTTTGTTTTGTTTTAAGAGCCAGTTTTAAAACTTAATGTCACATAGCTAGTCTTTGAGCTGAATAATCAATGGCACTGTGTTAAGCAACATGGGACTAGAAAGATGGCTCAGGAAGCCATAAGCTTGCCACATAAGCACGAGGACTTGGGTTTGGATCTCCAGCACCCACTTAAAAAACAAGAACAGCACCACTACAGCCCTAGCATTGAGGAGAGAGGGGAGGACAGTCCTGAGGCATGTTGGCCAGCCATTTCATAAAAGATGGTAAACTATGAAGTCACTGTCTCGGAATTAAGATGTAGAGAGCCTGGGTAAAACACCATGCTCATGTAAACACATACACACACACACACACACACACACAACAAACACACAAGAGATAGGGGGAGGAAGAGGGAAAGAGAGACTATTAAAAGATAAAGAATGCTTTTGTAATGTTTGAATTGTGACTGGTTCCGTAACATGTGTGTGTGTTTGTGTACATATGTGTGTGTGTATATATCTATATGAATATGTATATATATTTATATAGTGAAACTGGTTTTGAGAGAAATTCAAAGCTCATATAAAGCAATTTGTACATTTAATGCAATGTATAGGAAGATGTCACAAATAAGAAAACTTCTGCTCTTCCATATCATATTTCCCATATTGCCTCATGATGCTTCCAAATTATATAAAAGAACGTGAACAGAAAAATGGGCTCTCATTCCACAGCCCAGTTGAAACTCAAAGTCCAGCCTCCCAGATCTTGAGAGAAGGACTTGTACTCTGTGCAATGTCCCAGGAAATGCATTAGCTTTGCATTAAATATCACAAGAATAAACAGGAAAATTCACCCGAGGAGCGCTGCCAGGGGCCTAACGTCAACCCACAGAAAAGGCTCTAGGCAAGCTTTACTCCTAATAAATGTCCTGATATTGAATCTAAAGGACTCTAAATTTAGTTTGCAAGATTGCCAACACATGTTACAATGCTTCCTGGGGCCCAGCACCACTATAGAACCATTCTGAAGTGAGCCAACAGTAGTGGGTGAGACAAGAACCTTAAATCTGGATTTAATTTTTCATAAATGAAATAAATGTGTCTTTTTAAGGCTTTCCGTGTGCTATTGACAAAAAAAGAAACACTGCAGATTTACAAAGCAAGAAAGCTAAAAGTCTTTGCCACTGAGGAGCGAAGAAATGTTTGATGCTAATTCATTACAAAGTCATGCCAGAACATTCCAGATGATGATTAGAATTTATACTGAAACGAGCAGTTACCAAATGCAGTAATCCAGACACTTTTTGGATCTCTAGATCCTTTGGTTTCTCTCAGTGTTTTATTATTAAAGTGTACTCTATTTAATGGTAAAAATAATAGTAAAGGTTATTAATTTATTATTGATACCTTGTCTGATGAGAAAGGTGGATGCAATTTTAGTTAACTAATTTATTTATTTATTTAGGCTTTCTGTCTTTGACTTTTGTTTTGTTATTCTTATTGTTTTGAAGCAAGTTCTTAACCTATAGCTCAGGCTGGCCTGGAACTTGCTATGTAATCAAGGCAGCCTCACACTTGTGACAATCCTTCTGTCTCACCCTCTGGAGTGCCAGGAATACAAGCGTGAGTTGCCGTGCCTGGCTTTGTAGACTATAACTGTGGGGGACGGGCACGTGTGGCAGAGAGATGTGCACTGTTTCATGTAAGGAGCTTGACAACGGGGGCTTCTCCCATCAGTCTGTGCCTTGCTTTCTGAGACGGGGCTCACACTGAACCTGGAGTTCACACAATTCAGCTAGACCTGCTACCCAGTGAAGTGCTAAGAGTTGCTTATCTTTATCTCACACCCAGCACTGGGGTGATGGTGCTTGTCGCTGCACCCCACTCTTACACGTGTTCTGTAGATCTGAACGCAGGTCTTCATGTTGACACCGAGTCCACTTTACCAACGGAGTCCTCTCCTCGGCAACTATGAGTATAATTTTTTAAGAAAATTTTTAAAAGAGAAGAAGGGACCAAATAGGAACCATGATAAATATCATAAAACTTCTACCTACTCAGAAGCATGGACACTGTTTTGCCCAGTTGCATTCAAAGTACATAAACTTCATTTCCACCCCACATGCCAAGGCATATAAAAAGAGACAGTCACTCCTGTGTGGACTTGTCTATCTAATAATGACTAGGGGTATGACGTGTCACCGTGCTGCACATGTGACCCCTTATACACAAATGCAGGACCATTTGTGGACCAGTTCTATAAGACTCCTCAGGAAAAGGAAGAGTAGAATATTTTCCCAGTGGAGGAAACAAATTAGCAAAATCTTCATCTCAGAAATTAAATCTGGTGTCATAGGCCTCAGGCCAACATCTTTTTCTAACAACTGTCAATAGCATTATTTGTTATTAAAACGGTGTTGTGGTGTGCTTCTAGGGGAAAAAATCAGCACGGTTACTCATTTGCTGATGCAAAATCAATACAAAATATGAGGTGTGCTGTGTCTCTCAGGGGAGAGAATTATTGTGTACAGTGATTCCCATATCTTTTCAAATAGTTGTGTCTGAGTTGGACCAGTGCATGCATGTGCCTGTGTGAAGTAAAAAAAAAAAAAAGTTCTTTCTGAAATGTCCATGGAACAGAAGAAGAAGAAGAAAACCCAACGTATAAACAGTTTATGTCTAACGTGAAGGATCCCAGCTGCTGCTACAAACAGAAGTGGCACAGGACCGCAGCATCACGGGCATCACCCTAACCGAGCCTGACAGTGCAAGGATCACGAATCAGACGTAATCGTATTATTTGGCTGTAGTTTGGACAGTTTCTCGGCATGACTTTAAAAACAGAATTTAAAAGATTACTTTCTCCAAAAGCCTTTCCCCCTCCCTTGGTGCTTCTGTTTCTCATTTGCAGAGCCGCTTTCCCAGGCCACTCTCTCCTGGCACCCCCTTCTCCACTCACCTTTCCTCCTGCTGCCTGGCTTCTTGGCCAGTGGTTTGCAGAAAGGCAGATAACACGCTCCGCTAAGATTGCCTCTTTGCTGATCATTGCACTAAAGGCAAACCGCCTCAACATTATGCTAACGCTGGAAAGCCAGGCTGGAAATCGGCTTCTACATATGTAAAGTCATTGTTGTTTGGGAAAATGTGGGGTGTGGGGCCAAATGTGTTTCTTAAATGAATTTACCAAAAGCCATTATCAAGGAGCTCGATCTTTGGAAACATTTATACAAAACATGGTGATAGTGAGAACCAGATGCCTCCTCTCTTCTGCAACACATTTGGGAGGTGGGTCCCGTGTCCGCCCGCGGTAGAGAGCAAGTTTTCAGGCTTTATCGCCGAAATATTGCAGTTGGCAGTATCTTGCTTGCCTCCCCTAATCGGTGCCTTTTATTACTATTAATGGAGGAGAGCTATAAATTCCGCCCTGACACGGTTTCGGTGGTGTGAACCCCAGATCTTCTCTAATCCCCAGATTAGATACTGAAGTGAGGCTTCAATTGAGTGCTATTATCACGTCCTATGACTTGGCCCCGGTTCCCGCTGCAACATTTATTGACAATGGCTGCCACCCTGTTGCTAAGTTGTTAGCACTCAGCCTTATCTTCAGCCCCCTGAGTCTGACTAGCCACGTTGTCAGAGGCCCCTCACTGCTAATTATGCCACCAGAGGCAACTGGCTTGTTTTGACCCCCTGACTTTAGCATCAAACCCTCTCCCCAGCAATAATCATCTATCTATTGACTCAGTTTATTTTTAGAGGGAGAAAGCCAAGCCCCTTTGATTTGGGTGCAGGAGGTCAGGGTGGGCTTCCTTGCTCTTTTCAAATTCTTCTCTCTGTGTGTACGCAAGGACTTTCTAAAAGTCACAGGGTGGGGTCCGGAAAAATTCTTGTTGCTATTCAAATTCTTTGCCCTTGAAAGGTTGCCTTTGCCCACCTTCCTGAAAAAAAAATGAATTAAGCAGTTTAATTAATCAACTAGACCTCAGGCCTTGTTACAGTAGACAATGAAGGTAACAAAAATATCTAAAGACATCTTAAGAGAATCTTGATAGTTGAAAGTAGAAGTTGTCGGGCTTTCTGGATTACTATAGTTTCACAATACACAACTGCAGGTCCACAGAGCCCTGTGCCCTGTTGGATCTAATCTGCATTTCCACTTAGGTGCCGAAGATTTCTATCACCATTGTTCTCTCTTCCAAACTACTATTCTTCTTCAGAAGAATCGTTGCAGTTTCTTCTCAATTGGAATTTACGTGTCATCCTTCCCTCTTTCAGTTTATTTTTTTTAAAAAACAAGACAGTTGTCTCCTCTACAGCTACATGTTTAATTTAATTCTTTTTTAAAAAAATAAAAGATAAAAATCACACACAAAAAAATCATAAAACATTTCATCTTTTATTCACCTATCAGCATTTTCTATCAAGTGTCACATAGCCCATGGCAGTAGAGTTTGGCCCCTGTTATTGAACACAAGGAAACAATTATCAAAGATGATTTCAGTGGAGCACACAGTGAGATAATTGACTGGGGTATACAGTCCTTTACATTTTCTTCGTTTCCCTTTCTTCTTCCATTTATCCTCTCCTCTCCTCCTTCCTCCAAGTCTTAGAAGCAAGATTGTTTTCTGTGACTCAAAATGGTGTAGAGTCTTCCTAGGTTTTTGATATTTAAGTGTACATGTGAACAAAAGGAAAATGTCATAAAGATAATGAGAAAAGAAGCCAGAAATCAGATTAGTGTAAACAATGCCTACTGGAAGAGAGCTAACAAACTTGGCTCTTAAGATTTTACAGAACCATTTCAGAGTGAGGATTTAATCAGATCCAGGATTTTGCTGCCATAAGGTTAACAAAAACATGCTTCTCAGAAACCCAACGATCTACAGTACCGAGATCAAAAAATGCCTTGTGCCTCATTAAAAAGACACTCTGAAATGGAGTGATCAGAACTTAAAAAAAAAGTCCTCTAAACTAAATAAAACAATCAGTATAAAAGAATAATCCATGAGTGTAAGAGCTATGGGCAGTTAAATAAAACCAAGCCTCTGGGAGACAGTCAAATCCCTGATTTTGCAGCCACGTCAGTCACATGCAGAGCAGTGAAGTTCAACATTAACTGAGGATGTTTCCCAAAATCGAACAAGTCACTACTGTTCAGCTCTGTGGTTAATGCAATCACAGCACAGGCTTCCATGGATAAGTCAACAGAGTACCAATACGTCCTAAAAATATGTCTAAATACGCTAGAGCTAAATTCATCAATTTTGAACCTAAAACTACCTAATAGTTTTAAAGTACGGCATGTAATGAATAATAATATAAAATCAAAGATAGTTATTGTCTAAATTATTGTTCTATGCTGTGTAGATACACCATGACTATGGCACCTCCATTTTTTTTTGTGAAAAATGTAAAACTTTTTTATACAGAATAATTTTTAACAAAGGATATCTCCAGTATCAGTGTAGCTGGGACAGCCAAACCAACAACAACAAAAACACTCAAGTGTATCTGTGTCTGTTTCTCCCAAATGGGTTATATAAAGGCAAATAAACATTTTCTTTCTTTTTTGTTTTTGTTTTTTAGTTATTTATTAAATTTTCTTATTATTTTACATACCAACCACAGTTTGCCCTCCCTCTTCTCCTCTCATTCCCTCCCCTAACCTTCTTTGTACCCCTCCCCATCCACTCCTCAGAAAGGGTAAGGCCTCCCATGGGGAGTCAACAAAGCCTGGCCTATCAAATTGAGACAAGACCAAGATCCTCCCTGCTGCATCAAAGCTGAACTAGGCATCCCACCACAGAAAATAGGTTCTAAGAAGCCAGCTCATGTGCTAGGGCAGATCCTAGTCCCACTGCTAGGGAACCCACAAACAGACTAAAGTATATAACTGTCACCCACATGCAGAGAGCCTAGGTGGGTCCCATGCAAGCTCCTTAGCTGTCAATTTAGTCTGTGAATTCCCATTAGCTCTGGTCAGTTGTTTCTATGGGTTTTCCCATCATAATCTTGAAGCCCATTGCTCATTTAATATCTCCTCTTTCTTTTCAACTGCGCTCCTGGAGCTTGATCCAATGCTTGGCTGTGGATCTCGGTATATGCTTCCACCAGTTGCTATATGAAGGTTCTAGGATGACAATTTTGGAAGTAACTAATCTGCTTATAAGGGAAGGCTGATTCAGGCACCCTCTTCACCATTCCTAAGAGTCTTAGCTAGGGTCATCCTTGTGGATTCCTGGGGGTTTCCCTGGCATCAGGTTTCTCTCTAACCCCATAAAGGTCCTCTCTATCAAAGTATCTCTTTCATTACTCTCCCTTTCTGTCCCTCCCCCAACTCGACCATACTGATCCCTCATTTTCCCATCCCCCAGCCCCTTCCCTCTACCCCACACCCCCAGTTTACCCAGGAGATCTCATCTATTTCCACTTCCCAAGGCAATCCATGTGTCCATCACTTTTAGGGTCTTCCTTTACCTAGCATCTCTGGGGCTGTGAATTGTAACCTGGTTATCCTTTGCTTTGCATCTAATATCCATTTGTAAGTAAGTACATACTGTGTTTGTTCTGGGTCTGGGTTACCTCACTCAAGAAGATTTTTTTCTAGTTCCATTCATTTGCCTGCAAATTTCAAGATGTCATTGTTTTTTTACCTATGAACAATACTCCATTGTGTAAAGGTACACATTTTCTTTACCCATTTTTCAGTTGAAGGGCATCTAGGTTGTTTCCAGGTTCTGTCTATTATGAATAATGTTGCTATGAGCATAGTCAAGCAAGTGTCTTTGTGGTATGATTGAGTATCCTTTGGGTATATACCAAAAATTGGTATAGCTGAATCTTCAGGTAGATTGATTCCCAGTTTTCCAAGAGACCACCATACCCATTTCCAAAGAGGTTGTACAAGTTTGCACTCCTACCAGCAATGGAGGAGTGTTCCCCTTACTCCACATCCTCTCCAACATAAGCTGTTATCAGTGTTTCTGATCTTAGTCATTCTGATTGATGTTGTGGGAACTCCTTTAGCCAATAGTCTTTAAGATATTGGCACTCTTTGGGCATGGTCTCATGTACTATATATGTAGACAAAAAGGTGTGTGGTTCCCTTGGCTGCTGAATTCAGTTCCAGTTCCCAGAGCATGCAGAGGACTGTGGATCACTACTCTCTCTGTGAGTTTTCCCTTCTTTGCTATTCTGGGCTAGTGTGGAACTATGACAACAGTTCAATGTAAGATGGTATCTCAAAATCATTTTGATTTGTATTTCCCTGATGACTAAGATGTTGACCAATTCCTTAAATGTCTTTTGGCCATTTGAGATTCTTCTTCTGAGAATTCTCTGTTTAGATCTGTACCCTATTTTTAAATTGAATTATTTGGTATTTTGATATCTAGTTTCTTGAGTTCTTTATGTATTTTGGAGATCAGATATCAATCAGAAGTGGGGTTAGTAGAGATCTCTTCCCAGCCTATAGGGTGCTGTTTTGTCTTATTGAACATGTTCTTCACCTTACAGAAGTTTTTCAGTTTCATGAAGCCCCATGTATTAATTGTCGATCTCAGTATCTGTGCTACTGGTGCTATATTCAGGAAGTTGTCTCCTGTGCCAGGATGAAGAAAGACACTTAAAAGAATTCCCACACTAGCTCAGAATTGAGAATAATAGAGGGTTATTTATTAGGGGTAGACTCACAAATCACAATCTTCTGCTGGCACAGAGAACAGCAACTGAATCCCAAAGCCAGAAAAGAGGCCAGATACATGCTTTACATCAGCATAAATAGTATAAGAGGCCACACCTAAGTGGGCAGGTAACTTAAAAGCTACTTGGCGGTAGAAAATCCTACAGCACCAGTACATTCAAGGCTACTTCCCGCTTTCTCTTCTATCAGGTTAAGTGTGACAAGACTTATATTGAGGTCTTTGATCTTCTTGGACTTCAGTTTTGTGCATGTGATAGATATGGATCTATTTGCATTTTTCTACATGTTGAC
The DNA here is from genome assembly GCA_004026605.1 of Ondatra zibethicus. Taxonomy (NCBI): domain Eukaryota; kingdom Metazoa; phylum Chordata; class Mammalia; order Rodentia; family Cricetidae; genus Ondatra; species Ondatra zibethicus. The sequence goes on along the minus strand of PVIU01000542.1, from coordinate 158,889 downwards.
ATCCGGTTACGCGAGCACCATTTGTTGAAGATGCTTTCTATTTTCCATTGTACAATTTTGGCTTCTTTGTCAAAAATTAGGTGTTCATAGGTGTGTGGATCTATGTCTTGGTGGCCATGGCAACTCTTATAAAACAAAGCATTGAATTGGGGGCCTGTTTACAGTTTCAGAGACTTAGTCCAGCATTATCATGGCAGGTAACATATTTCCCAAGATTAAAGAGCACAGAATATACATTACCAGTCTGAAAGGGAAGAAATGGAGCATACTGAGGAAATACTGATCCAAAGCAACATCTAAAACTAACAGGTCAAACTCCAAACTCTGCATCTCCATGTCTGATGTCAAAGCCCTCTTCAGATATCCACCTCCTTTTAGCTTTGTTGACTGCAACACTCTTCTCTTTCTTGGGCCAGTTCCACACCAGACCTTCGGTTCTTCTTGGTAAGTATCCCACATCTCTGGCATCTCCAACATCTTGGAGTCTCTAACAAAATCCAGACTGTACCATCACAGCTTCATGCAACGTCCTCTCTGAGCCTCCATGCATAGACACCCCTGACACATAGCTAAAGCTACTTTAGCAGCTTTCCTTAGAGACAGAAAGAAATTCTGCAGCCTCTTTCTAGTGCTCTTGATTCTAAAGTCAGAACCACATAGCCCAAACTGCCAAGTTCTGCTGCTTGATGGAGCTGGAATTTGACCCCCTAGTTCAATTTTATTTGCATCAGCTTTGTATTATTGATGTTTTCCATCACTGATTAAGATTTTCTTTAATTACTTTTCACAAGTTGGAATCTTAGCTAGGTGGGATCTTTCCCTGAGGTCACCGTTTCTTTATTCCATTTAGCATCAGGTTTTGCTTTAAATTTTTTTATCTTTCTGAGCACAGAATTTGGTTCCAACATTTCAGTCTCTGGTATACTTTTTCTCCTCAAACTGTACATCTCATATTTCTTTTTGTCCAGCTTGCTCCTTTTCATTATAGATCTATATAAATCCAGTCCTGATAGTTATGTCTTAGTTACTGTTCTATTACTCTGAATAGATACCATGACCACAGCAATTCTTATCGTACAAGGAATTTAATTGGAAGTTTGCTTATAGTTTCAGAGGTCATCCATTTTCATCATGGTGGGGAGATAGTTGCTTCTATTGCTGCTGAGAAGTCTGTGATCAGGTCAAATAATCTGTCTTTTCTCATTAATTAGCAATTCTGTCTGTTCATCTTAAAAACTTTAATTCATTAATATGGAAGTGTACAGTCAGCACAATTCCTTGAACTAGTTAAACTTCATGAATCTGGAAATTCATGTTTGCCCCAATTTGGTAAAACATCTAATCATTTCTTTTTGAAAATATCTCCCTCTGCCTTTATATCTAGTCTTGCTTTCTATGTCTGACTATCCTGTGGGACAATGGTCTTATACCTTGTAAAGATTTGTCACTTGTATTGGTTTAATAAAAATGCTGATTGGCCAGTATCCAGGCAGGAAGTAGAGGTGGGGTGACCAGGACAGGAGAATTCTGGGAAGAGGAAAGGCTCAGTCTGCAGTCATCACCCAGATGCAGAAGAAGCAAGATGAGAATGCCTCGCTGATAAAAAGTACCAAGCTACATGGCTAACACAGACAAGAATTATGGGTTAATTTAAGATGTAAGAGTTAATAAGAAGTCTGAGCTAATAGGCTTACCAATTTATAATTAATGTATAAACTGTGTGTTTCTTTGGAACTAAATGGCTTAGGGACCAGGCAGGACAGAAACCACTGTCAACAAATGGTGCCAACATGAGTAACTACATTCACAAAAACCAGAGAGAGGTTGAAAGTAATTATAGACACAAAAGAACAGAGTTAAGCATGGCTTTTTGGTAGCAGCATTTTCTCAAGTGGGCTCCTTTTGCTAGACACAAGTGATTCTCATTTAAGAGAGGCTTCCTGCCTCAGTTTTAGTTGCAAAAACCTTGCAGCTCTTTTAAGAGGCTCCACCATGAAACACTTAAATGGTGTTTATGAGGAGCTGAAAGCATGCTTCTTGGTGGTTGCAGGAATCTTGAAACTCCATAGAGTTTTGGCAATAAGCATAGCTCCTGCCAGTACCTCTGTCATTAAGTTAGACTCTCAGAAAGCTAAGGAATGGAGTGGGTACTATTGAAGGAGGCCGCTTGTTGATTCCTGGCTGCTCAGCCCCGAAATATTCACACAGAAACTATATTATTTAAATCACCACTTGGCCCATTAGCTCTAGCTTCTTATTGGCTAACTCTTACATCTTAATTTAACCCATCTCCATTAATCTATGCATCACCACAAGGTCGTGGCTTACCAGAAAAGTTTCAGTGTATCTGTCTCTGGCAGCAGCTCTGTAGCTTCTCCTAAACTCTGCCTTCCTCCTCCCAGCATTCAGTTTAGTTTTTCCTGTCTAGCTAAATTCTGCCCTGCTATAGATCCAAAGCAGTTTCTTTATTCCTTAATGGTAATCACAGGATACAGAGGGGAATCCCACATCAGGATACAGCCATCAAAGGCATGGCTTTAATCTTAGCTACACCGCTTAGCAAATTAAAGACTCATGTGGTCAGAAAAAGAAAAGATATACAGAAAAGATAGATTCAGATGAAGAAACCTCTAAATGGTTTATTGTGTGTTTAAAAATATATGTAATCTTGGGAGAGAAAAGAAAAATGATAAAGTCTTTAAAAAAATAAAGAGAGTTGTTGAGTGTAGTGTCAATCCCAGCACTGGGAAGTCAGAGGAAGGCGGATCTCTGTGAGTTCAAGGATTGCCTAGTGGACAGAGTGAGTTTCAGGACAGCCAAAGATACACAGAGAAACCCTGTCTCAAGAAACCAACAATTAAAATTAAAGTAATGGAAATAGCATTTAAAATAAAGCCACATAAAGATGAAAAATACACAGAGAATCTGGATGCTGTATGTTATTGTGTTGTTTTTGAATGGTTTGACAGCTGAGGAAGAAACAACAGCTGCTAAAAGACATTTGATTATAATGGCTACTGGATTAATCCAACACATATATCTTGAAAATGCCTTGACTTCGAAATTTAAGCCAAAATATAGGTTACTTTGGAGAAGAGGTTTTGCTTTTGTTTCCACAGGAAACAAGAGGCTGTGGATTCATTTTGGGTTAAGAAAAATCAGGTTTGAGCAACGGGAGCAGATAGCCCAGATGATCCAATATTTCAGAGAACCTCTGTTGGCGTTTCCTCTGCATTCTACATCCAGAACAGTCTCAAGACTGCTGATTGAGATGATCAAGCCTTACAGAATACTCTAATCAGGACTTGACCATAATCCTAAATTTTCTTTAGGTATCCATAAAAGTATCAATAGCCCCAATCAGCAGGAAGTTGGCTAGAAAATTACACCACATTCCCAAAAAAGGATTAGATGTTTATCTTTGTTCAGAGTGTTGGTTGCAAGTTATTATGGATAATAGTCAAGAAAAAAAAGCTAAACAATGGAGATTAGATTGAGTGTTCTTGTTTCAAATAGGAAAATAAAAGGGTAAGTACTGTGGGACAATGATCTTGTGCCCTGTAAAGTCACTTGTATTGGCCAGTAGCCAGGCAGAAGGTATAATCAGGGCAACCAGAATAGGAGAATTCTGGGGAGAGGAAAGGTTCAGTCTGCAGTCATCATCCAGATGCAGAGGAGCAAGATGAAAAGACCTCACTGATAAAGGTTCCAAAACACGTGACTTACACAGACAAGAATTATGGGTTAATGTAAGATGTGTTAGTTAATATAAAGCCTTAGCTAATAGACCAACCAGTTTATAATTAATGTAGGCCTCTGTGTGTTTCTTTGGCACTGAAGAGCTGAGGGACCAGGTGAACAGAAACCAAATCTGATCAGAACATAATTGGTTGTGCCCATAACAATTGTTCCACTACCATACCTATAGCCATGATTCACTTGGCATTTTTATAGTGTAGTTTTCTGAGCAGGATTTGTGTTGATGATTTGATTTTCTTCTCTTGATTTCTTTAGCACTTAATGAGACTAATTTGCATGCCAATCTATATTATTAATATTTGGCAGAGTATTTCCTAACTTATAAAGATCATGTTCTTCAGTGGAGTTCAGCAAGGCCTTTGAAGTCCCATACAAATTCCAAAATGCCTGCTGAATTAAATTCTTTTTTAACTCTCTTGTGAAGAGTTTGTCTGTCCAGGTAAACTGGGCATATAAAAACTGCCTCTTGAAGAAAACATCTTTGTCTGTGCTGATATCAGTCCCTCATATTTATGGGAGCCTCAGTTGGTGATAACCTAATGTCTCCAGTGTCTCATATGATCTAAACCATCAAGGACTGTTTTTATTAATACTGCCTTAGATTATGTTATCTTTGTTTCAAGGAGAAATTAATAGTTATTTAACTCAGTTTCTCTGCTTCCAAGGTACTCAAACAGATTCCATCTGTTCCCATGACTCACAAGTCAGGCAGTGTGTATCTCTTACATGTCTTATTTCAAAGACTTTTCCAATTCAAATGTTGCAAAGGCAGATAAATCAATGGTTAACATACTTTGTTATACTTGGCTATAATTAAGAACCATATTTACATGTTGTGTATTAGATTTATCCTTCTGTATTAATATACGTGGAAGGTATCTTCTATCACTTCTATCTCACTGCATCTCACTTCACTCTGATTTTTCTTAATGGTTCCACGTTTTAAGATTCAAGATGAGGCTATTTAACCCAGACTGAATTTGTATTCTTCTCTTAGTCCCACCTTAGCCATAAGGAAAGACAAGGCAACACCTCCATCTCTGTGGTCCCTTATTCTTGCTTCCTGTCAGATCAGAGGTTAGTGTGGAGACAGCATCCACAAGTCCTCTTTGTAATTCACCTCTCACCTCAGCAAGTTCATCTTGGATGAATAGCTCAGCCTCGGTTGAACACCTTTTTCTTCAGAGCCATGCAAGTGATACCAGAGGCTACTTGTGAAGCTACTCCATGCATGCTACTTTCAGGGATTATAACATATTTTCTAGTTTATCGATTTAGATAGCATTCTCAATTCTTATGACACAAATCTTATTTATCAGTGAAATAGGTCAATTCATATTACATAAAGGAAGACCACCCTGAGGTTTTTTCCCATGGACACTGTACTCACAGACATTTCAGATTTCATTAGATGTCTTCTTGCCCATTACAGAGAAATGCAAGAAGGCATGCCAATATCGGAATTGCCCTCAAGGATCTTCTATCCTCAGATAGCACAGCTTCAGTTGCAAATTATCATGAGCCCAGCGAAAACAATAAGTGCCTCTCGTAGACTCACCTTTAACTCTATCATGCCTGTATTTGGTGCCAAATATTGCATTAAATTTTCCTTGGGAGATAAGAAAAATTATTTAGTCACTTCAGATCAGGTACCAACTACAGACCAAAGAAATTATTCTAACAAAGTTCAGCTTGATGGACCACTGTGTTTAATTGGCCTTAAATGACAAGAATGTGGGCAACCTAAGGGTAATTACGCTGCTGAAGAAAAGCAATCCCATGTTCCAACAATCATTTGCTGCTTGGATATTCTTGGGGAGTGGAAGGGCCTAATGAGCTCCTCCACTCTCCATGAAAAGATGTTGATGGGCCAAATTTGGCAGATCTACTGTGAATAATCACAGATGCTAAGAGTCAAGAAAGCAATGGCCATTTCATGCCTAGAGAACATTATTCCAAAGTAGCTTCTTTGCATGACTTGAGGCAAACATGAAATAGGTGACTGAAGGGAACATACACGTGATTACAAGGCTTTATCAGTGCACTACACTCCTTCTGAGATGTCCCTACATTACCATAGAAAAGCAAAGAGATGCCATTCGAGTCATTGCCACAGTTTAATACCAATAGCATGGCCTCCTTTTCTCCGAAACATGGCATTTTAAACATTTGAATATTGACCGTATATCAGATTTATAGTTTGTAGTTACGCTAAGGTGTTAACACATGTCTAATAAGTGGAAGCAAATGTAATTTTGTTGAAGGGTATTAGGAAGCAGAGGAGACAGCAAACTAAAACACTCAGCTGAAGTTGGCAATCAATATGAAGAAGTTATTATTTCAAGATCTATCAGTGACTCCCAAAACTCCATCTTAGCAGTTTGAAAAGCTGGGGAAAGAAATGAAAGAAAACCATTTGTATTAACAGGGTACTGAACTACAGGGCAACCAGGAAAGTTTAAATCAAAATTTTGGTGATTCTGCCTGGGGAGATCCAATCATTGGAGCTGAAAACCCTTAGTTACTCTACATTTTTCAGGAGCCCCTCAGTCTGTTTTGAACCGTTGTCCTACATGACAATGTGAGGTTCATCAGCCAATTGCATCTATAGGCTAAATCAAACCTTTCAATAACAGGAGAGGTTACCTAAACTATAACTCCCTGCATAATGAAAGAGAACATCCTTAGGAGCTGTGAAATGCTCGCCTTATCCTGTCTTTTCAAAACTACATCGAAAACCAAAACCTCAAGACATCAAAGCAAAATGAACCAGTAAAACTGCCTTTGACATAAGACACAAGGCCACTGCCCCAACCCTCACAATTGAGCTTCATTTTCTGAGAAATTTTTTAGGACCAAAAGTTTGCTTCCCGTGTCTCTAGTCATTTAAAATGTTATAAAATTCTGAGGTTTCTGTCAATTTTCTTCCTCCATCTCCTTCCTCTTATTCCTTTCTGTTATACATAGAAAAAAATCTATAGTCAGAAAGAGAGCTCTGGAGGAGCAAAGCAAAATAAAGAGAAATCTACAAGTATTTTTTTTCAGCATTCAAATCACATTCTGTTTTACTTTCTCTGGAGCTTAAATGAATCCCTACTTTCCCAGGAGGTGGCCATATCCATGCAATTTTGCTTATTTCTTTATTTTTTTAAATGAGCTTGAGGGCTGACAAGATGGCTCAGCAGTGTAGAGCACTTGCTGCTCTTCCAGAGGACCCAGGTTCAGTTCCCAGGAGCCAAGTGAGGTGGCTCACAGGTACCTGCAACTCCAGCTCCAGGAGATCAGATGTCCTCTTCTGCCTCCATAGGCACTGCACACACACACACACACACACACACACACACACACACACACACACAAGCACAAAACAAAACTTCAAAATAAAACTTTAAAGTCAGTTTAAGAAGATTCCTAAAAGGTACATCTTAATGTATCATAGATGGTATATACTTGTGATAATGCATTAAAATTAATTATATCAAATTGGAGGTATAAACATGACCTGGGACAATACAAAAATAATCTATATTCACCTAATTCTGTGACGTCTAAGTTCCAAAGCTGGGAAAGACAGACTGTCACTGGAAGTCAGAGGGTTAATGACATAGATAAGAGCTGTGGGCAGTAAGACATATTTTATTCATTTCCTTGGGAATCAGCTGCCATTCTAGGTGCAGAATGTTACCAGAGTGTTTGTAGTTCTTCAGTGTCACTTACCTTGGTCACTCCTATAACCCATTTATATTCCTTTGTGACTCACTGTTGAATGCAGGACCCTTTACTACCAGGAACCACATAGCAACCACACCTGGTGGGACACCTGTGCCCTCCTTCCGCTCTTCCATTCTGTTCTCTCCTTCATGCTGCTCCTCTCTAGGGTACTCTTAAACATGGAGATGCTGCACACCTGAGCCCTCCCTCCCATCCCCCGTGGGACCCAGCCACCATTCCTGGTGAAGACCCAGGGTTTGCTAGTTCTTCTTTGACGTGTTCTTCAGACATTCCTCAGCCCATCTTCATTCCCTTGGGACTTGGGGCCATGCATAGCTAGGACCAGAGTACCCCCCACTTCTGTCTCTGCCTGCCTTCTTGGAGCCAGGTCCTGAGTCCTGCTTAAGAGACCTCTGTAGTCAGTCTACTTCCTACATCTGCTAGCCTTTCTATTACCTACACCCATCACCATAAGGGAAAATTTAATCCATGCAAAGAGAAGAAATTATAAAATTGCAGATAGACAGTTGCTCCTCCAACTTTCTTCCTACATAGTAAGACCATTACTTTAAGGAAAATGGGAGCTCAAAGTTTATAAGTTAAACTCCAGACTAAGACAGAGCACACAACCTTCACATATTTTCAAGACCTTACATAGCTATGAATCTGCTTTTAGTGAATGTTGAAGGAATGTAAGAACCAGAAGAGAGAAAGAAGGGCAGAAGAATATATTAGTCAATACACAGTTGTTATAATGACAAACTCTCAATGATTGCTGTTCACTGAGCTAGGTCTGCACAACAGAAGCCCATTAGCACCCAGGCATGGATGTAGTTGGGGCCCAAGGAATCCCATATCTCATTGCTACACCATTTTCTACTGACATATTTTGGGACAGAAGAATCATTTCCTTCAGTGTGTGCCCACTGATCTGATGATCTTTGTAGCCGGGGTTTTCTTTTGGGGCTTCCAGCTCACAAAAAATGACACGGAGACTTATTATTAATCATGAAAGCTCAGCCTTAGTTTAGGCTTGTTCCTAACTAGCTCTTATAACTTATATTAACCCATATTTTAAAATCTGTGTTCTTCTACCGCTTGTTAACTAATTTCTATTATGGCCATGTTAGTTATTCCGCATCTCCCTGGTGACTGGGCTTTTCTTCTTCTCAGCATACTCTCTGCCTGGAAATCTTGCCTACCTATTGGCCATTCAGCTTTTTATTAAACCACTCAGAGTGAAACATCTTCATAATGTACAAAAAAAGATTATTCAGGAGACTATGTTGATTACCTCTTCCTTTGGATGCTTAGGTGGTGCTACTTTCTGCATGCAAATTTGGAAGGAATTTAAATGCATAACAGAATATTGAGACACGGCATAGACCTGGACCATTTTTCAGTGTTCTTCACTTCCATGTGGAAATCAGGTATGCACACTTAGGCAAGTGTGGCAACTGTGAAAATGCATGACTCAGATCACCTGTGGTGTGTGGCATGACTGACAGGCAACTTTCACTGCTGCATCCATCTGTGTAACCACCACTATATTCACAGGGACCACATTTTCTCAGGCTCTTTCTGGTCATCAAAGCACCTCTGTGCTCCTGAAACCCTGGATTCTTTAATGGGCATCGTTGGTTCAGCATCCCTAGATGGTATGGCCAGTCTGAGAAGCTTCCCACCCAAATATCATCTCTTTGTTCTCTCACAAGATTTTCATTTCTTATTTTGTGACATGACTGAGCAGTTCTTGAATGTAAATTTAGAGATGACAATGTTTACCGGAGTGCTGAAAGGGAGCACACACCTGCAAAGCATTTGGACGATGGTAGTCCCTAAAGCCTCTTTAAAATGATCATTTAGAAAATATCATGTTATTTATTTGCGTGTATGTTTTGGGCATGAGTGTGTCTCAGAGCACATGTGGAGGGCAGAAGTCAGCTTGGGTGAGTCAGCTCTCTCTTTCCATCATGTGGGTTCTGGGACTGGAACTCGGGTCCTCAGGCTTGGCAGCAAGCTGGAGTCATTTCACTAGCCTAAAGACTTTTTCTAATAATATTGACCAGATGCAATATTTTCTTTTTTTTCTTTTTATTTTTTTATTGATTTTATTGAGTCTCTACATTTTTCTCTGCTCCCCTCCCTGTCTCTCCTCCCCCCTTCAACCCATTCCCCAAGGTCCCCATGCTCCCAATTTAAATAAAGATAGGCAAGGTTTTTATACTCAGTGCAGTTGATTATCTAGTGTCAAAGGCCACATAAATGCTGTAAGACTCATATTTCAAGCGATGTCATAAATAAAAGATATAGGGGAGTGTTACAGTCTACATATGAAATACACCCCTTAGGATGACTTATTGGAGTCTGATGATGGGCATCTGGAAAGTGATTGGATCATGAAAGCCAATCTCATGAATGGCTTAACCCTGTGATGGATTCATAATTTCATAACATTCTTTGAAGGTGATGGAAGTCTTGAGAGGTGGGTTTGTTTGGGGGAAGCAACACTGACATGTGTTTGAAGGATGGATGTCTCCGCTGATCTGTTATCTCCTCAGTCAGCTTCTCTGATCTCTGTTAGCCATGAGGTAAGCCAGTACACTCCACCATATGCTCCCCACTGTGCTGTTCACACTCATCACACCCACAGCTAAGGAGCCAGCTGACCACTGACACCTCAGAAACTGTGAGCTGAAATAGAACCTCTTTGTCCATTAAATGGTTCCTGCCAGGTATTTGCTATAATATCACTCAGAAACTGACTCAAACACTGTGGAAACAACAAGTGCAAACAGGAGCAGAGGGCGTTGGCATAGTGCTGTAATCTGGCACTCAGAACTCGAGGGAGGTGGGTCATGAGTTTCCAGTTACCCTGGACTACATAGTGAGACCTTGTCTCAAAAGAAATAGAGGAAATTAGAGGGGCCAGGCTGCAGAAGAGACCTCTCTGATTGGATTTAGGATGGCCTGAAATTCACTATGTAGACCAGGCTAGCCTCAAATTCACAGAGCTCAGTCTTCCTCTACCTCCTAAGTACTTTGATTAAAGTCTTGCTCCAACATGATTAGCTTGATTAGTTGGATTTTAAGGTGAGAAGGGATAGTTTAGGGAAACAGCACAGGCAAGGGGATGATAAGAGAAAACAAGGCCACTAAGAAGAGTGGTTGGACTGGAGAGAGTGGCTGCAGGTGGGGAGGAGAGAGGCTGGGGTGGGGAGGAGAGAGGCTGGGGTAGGGAGAGTAGCTGGAGGTAGGGAGAGAGGCTGGGGTGGGAAGGAGAAATGTTGGGGTAGGGAGAGTAACTGGAGTTGGAGAGAGTGTCTGGGGTGGGGAGGAGAGAGGCTGGGGTAGGGAGAGTAGCTGGAGGTAAGGGGAGTGTCTGGGGGTGGGGAGAGAATTTGGGGGTGAGGAGATGCTACCAGAGAGAAAGGACAGGTTTGACTTTGCCAAGGCTTACTTGGCTACTTACACTAGACCATGAGGCAGAGGGAAGAATAGATCCTGTCTCCTGCTATGTTTAAGATTTGGACAATATAGGAAAAGGTTGGTGCTCTTTAGGGAGATAAGAAAACTTTGAAAGTTTCAAGATGTCCATCTTAGATATAAGGATTTTCTAATCAGCATCGAGTTAAAGCCACAGAGAAAGTAAAATGAGGCTGCCGCTTGGGGTGCAGCGCAGGAAGTGGTTAGTCTTTCTTCCCCCTAAGAAGTTTCATGTGTTCTTCACATTCCCTCAGGTCTATCAAGTGTACTTTAATTTTGTTACATATTACATACATGAAAGCTTTTGAAAAGTATTTTAAAAGCCATAGGGACTTCTACTTGAGATAGGATGCAATACTAAAAGCAACACAAAATAAAGTTTTCAGGTCTAAATCTTAAAAATTATCCAGAGGAAGTTTTTGTTATACATATTGCATGTTTGAAATTTATCTGTGTGGAAATGTTGTTTAGTAATTCAATTACTGGTGCAAATGAATAGCTGTAAAATTGTTTTGGGTACAACAATTTTGCTTATTTTTATAGGGTATTTAATATTTGGATAACCATCAGCCATTAATGGTACTCACTAGGAAAGACATGGTTGCCCATCAATTTCTAAAGATTGCACACTGCAATCTGTGGAAAGAAAACACAGCAACATCCCTGATACAGGAGAGAAACACAGAACTTGGAGAACGATATACTCCTATATGCTCCTAGTGAGCTTCTTGGAGAAGTAGCAACACAAGAGGAAAAGGCTACAGAAATTGTGGTCTAAGTCACTCTGACACAGACTTAACAGGACACTTTAAATCCATGTGGTGAGAGCTGAGGAAGTGGCTCCGTGTATTAAGCACTTGCCATGAAAAAATAGGGGCATGAATAGGAACCCCAGCACCCACATAAAGCTAGATGCAGTAGTACAGGTCTATAATTCCAGCATTCCTGTGGCAAGATGGGAAGCAGAAATATGAGAAACCCTAGACATTCACAAGCCAGCTGGCCTAGTATATGGAACAGGGAACAAGAAACGCAGATCAAACCAGGTGGAAGTGAGCTGTCCTCTGACTTCTACATGCTTGACATGGCATGTGTGCTTGCAAACCACACACACACACCCACACCATTTCATTTCATTTTCACCTCAGTAACATTTTCACATAGTAAGTCTATGTATTTCCCCTCTGCTGAACCAGTCCATTTGTTGAAATAGTTCATCAACATCTATGTATTTATGGAACCAAGCACTATCGGTCTTTCTTTTTCTCTTCATTTATTATTGTGTGTGTGTGTGTGTGTGTGTGTGTGTGTGTGTGTGTGTGTGTGTGTGTGTACACAATATATTTCACAGGTAGTTAGGAGGCTGTACTGTTTTTCAAATTATGTATTCATTCTGCAATTACAAATCGATTTTAAAGACTGCCGAACTGTCTCTGTGTTTTCGATGCTTGTACAAGGGCAGCACAGGGCTGAGATGGGAACACGGATAGAAGTAAGCTGCTTGCCCTGTCGGGTTAGTACTTTTCAGGGTTGTTCCCAGTTGACTTCCCATGACAGTGCATAACAGGATTCTGCAGGGAGATTTACAGCTTTGGAATACAAAGGTGGGCTGCTGAAGCTCAGCTCCTGCCTGCTGTTTTCTATCAGTGGCTATCAAGCATATTTATTATCAATACAGAAAGTGTGCCAAACAGCTGTACTTGGTCTCCTTAAGACATTTTGAACAATTGTTACAGGCCTATTAGTACAAATAAGAACTATTAACATGAACTGATAAAATGGAAACAGATTTTTTTTTCTTTTTGCTTTCTCCACCAAGAACACGATCTCCCATAGAGATGGATTACTGCCCCCATTTTAAGTTCAATCTCTTAAAGCAAGAGCTCAACCTCGGCTCTAGTCTTTGGTCTCCACCAGCACAGTGGAGTGCTAACTAGTGAGCACTAATCCGGAGGTGTTTCTTCGGCTGGCGTGATCTTATCTCCTCACGGTGCTCTCCTCCTAAACCGAGTGGGATAGCTTTATCAATGATTACATAGATCTAGTCCTTTTAAATATGACAGCGAAGCCAGATGAGGAGTGCCACCTAATTGTCAGTGCCAATCATAGTTTTAAATATGCTACTTTATAAGAAGTCATAGGAAATGCATATATAAATAATATACCTACAGTATATGTATTAGTCATGTGTCTGGTGCTATAACAAAATTTCTGACAAAGACAACTTATAGAAGGAGAGGCTCACTTTGGTTCACAGTTGGTGATCCTAGTCCCCCCAGAATTTAAGATGGTGGGAGCCTGAGGCTGTTGGTCACTGTGTGTCCATAGTTGGGAAGCAGAGACGGATGCTTTCATGTTCAGCATGTTCTCGCCTTTTTATTCGGTCCAGGATCCTAGTCTAGAATTTGTGATGCTTACATTCAGGGTGTACCTACCCTCTACAGTTAACCTCATCTAGACAACTCCTCACCAGCAGGTCCAGAGACTTGTCTCCTGGATGATTCTACATCCTGTCAAGATGAACTTTCATGGTACATACGTAAGAGAGTATAAGTGTGATCTCACTCACTCAACCATCATGTAAATCAAATACTATGGCATTTATTTTCCAAGTGACGCAGCCGAAGTTACTCCCCCTACCCCGCATACAGCAGCTAAGTAGTGATGAAGCCAGATTCCAACTTGGGCTCTTACATTACAGATACTTTCACTACATCATTTTCTACCCAAGATCAAAACTTTAAACAAAAGACCTAATGGATGCATATGAAAAAGCTTTCACTTTTAATAAACAATTTGAGGGGCTCATGGTATTAATGATATCTTAGTGTGCATTGTTCGAACAAAAAAGTAGTTCTTAAACTTTCAAAAAGATCAGTTGAAATAGAACTTAAGATAACTAGAGGTTTTTAAATATAATTACAAATACTCTGTGAAATGATAGCTTTATTGTTTTAAACACAAGATGAATTTGTCCCCTGAACCAAAAAAGAAATGGCAACAATCTTGATTTATAATGCAAAGATAGCTCACACTGTTAGAGATAGCTAAATATGACACAGGCCAGGGCCAGGGTTTCCAAAAGTGATGATAACGTAGGTGAAGAGGGAATTTCTCCACACACCTCTACACATGACCCAAGTTTAACAATACAGACAGTGTCAAGCTTACATTATTTTCAGTTCTGCCAGCAAGATCCAGGGTTTCTGTTTCTATTTCTCCAGCACTAGGATTACAGGTGTATGTCACTGTGCCCTACTTTAATGTGGGGCCAGGGGAGCACACTCAGGTCCTCATGTGCACACAGCAAGCACATCACCCCCTGAGCTGTCAGCCCATCTCCAGCTCCATCACTGTGAAGATCAGTGATGTCTGACTTCAGTCCAGTGTGACTAAGTAGATTAATAGAGTCTTGCTTTTGTAAATAGAAAATAAAACTCAAAACTCAAACACTATAAAATCGCATAAAAATATTCACCTCAGCAATGACTGAAATGAGAAAGCGGTGGGAGTAGATAACATTTCTGCTGAGCTAACTCCTCTGCTACTTCTCTGTGTCGCAAACTGTTGAGGTTCTTCACGGGCATCAGACTAGCCACTGTAAGGTAGGATTTCATTTATAGTCACATCACAGAATAAGATTACTTTCGTTGACTGTGAGATTAGGGCCTTTCCCACTGATGTGTATTTTATAGCTACTGTTGGGTGTAAGCAATCATAGCTTAAAACTGGAAGCAAACACACAGAAACCGTCCAGTTGATTCAGACAAGAGGCTCTTAGGCAAGTCACTCTTCATTTGCCCAAGTCAAGATAAGCAGTGTTAACATGCTCATTATTCATCAATAAAACAAGAAGGATGAAAAGAATGGGAGGGTACTGCATGTGATAAATGCCAAATAAAATGTTTGGGAAAAGTGATCGTAGGAGTCAGGTGAGGATTCAAAGCGGCAAATCCCTGGGTCAGTCAGTTAAAAGGCTGAGTCTATTCGTCAGGGAATTCTATAGTGTTCGGTGAGTGTGTTAATTATAGACCTAAGGGAATCCTGACATGGCTAATATAAACACCCAACCCTTATCGTATATCACCACCAACTATTATAAACTAACCCCAGAGAAACCATGTTTTCTTCCCAGCATTAAAAAATGTGTGAAATTTGGGGTCATAGTACCAGCCTTCTCAGGGGGGAATTTTCAATGTAATAGTACTTGTGTCAAATAAGACTTTCGATAAATACTGAGGTGAAGAGGCTGATCAAGAAAATAAGTTTTATTCCTATTTTTATAGTTCAAAAGGTGAGTGCTCACTTCAATAGACAAAGAAGGGAAACTCTCCTATGAATATAGTGCTGTTCTTTTGGAATTTAGCTGTTAAACACAGTGTTATTGAAGCTCAAGGAACGCGTGACTGCATTTGGACACGTATGCCACTACAACATGCAACACATTGAACTCCATGCATCCTAAAGTGACAAAGTGACCTTTTAAATAATTCATGTTTACCAATAGAAATATGTACTACATGTAGGCGCTTACCAACATTTTTGCTTACCCACTGCAAGCTAATCCAAACTCCGTAGAATTAAGAAGAGAAATGAAGAAAAACAAATGACCTTCGGGCTCTGCTTTGGCATACTTGATAAACTGCACAGAATGAAGTCACTGACATTGGGGGACCTGCTTAGAATCATAACATGCCATTGACTTCTGCATGTATTAGCAACCAACAAACAATCCAAGTACGTAATGCAATGTGGAATGCATTCAGTTCCTAAGGAGGCAAGACAGAACTGGATACATAAATCAGACCATAAATTAAATATCTGAAAATTACAGGTTAAATTTAGACTTGGAAACGGCCTCAATAATAAGTCTGAATCTATACTTGCATTTAACAATGACATTGAAATATTTCAAGCTCAGAGTGAAAGCCTTTGTTTTTAAAATTATAATGCCACAAAGTGATGCTGCCTTGTTGCAAAGCTGTAGAAACTGTGACATCTTTTTCCTTGCATCAAACCCTACTAGGACCTCAAGGGTTATGCAGTTTTGATGGGTCAGAAGTTAGGAGCTCTGACTGCTCTTCCAGAGGACCTGTGTTCAAATCCCAGTGACAACATAGAGTTCATAATTGTCTGTAACTCCAGGTCCAGGGGATCTGATTGGCATCTACACACACATATACACATAGGCAAAACACCAATGCACATAAAATAAATAAACAAATAAATCTTTTTTTAAAGAAAAGAAAACATATTTTAAAGTAAAGTATTTGTAGTAAGTTTTATTGAGAAATCTGTCTCTTTTGTATTTTAAAAGTTTAAGTTAAAATTTAAATGGTGCATAAAAGTCCAAAAGTTATATATACTAAGGTCCCATGTGATGCTGTGATATATGTGTGTGTATAGTAATTATTAAATACAGCTAAATATAACTAGGTCCTCAAATGTTTGTCCTTTCTTTGTGCTGAAAACATTCAAAATCCTTTTATTTGAAATGGGCAGTACATAGTGTTATGGATAGCTGCCCTACTGGGCACACCCCTTTATCTGACTGGAACTTAAACTATTGATCAGTCTTTCCCATCTTCCTTTTTCCTCTTTCATCTCCAGACTGATGATACCAGCATTTTCTTCTCAACTTCTATGAGATCTATATCCCACACATGAATAAAAGTGTTTGAATCTCACGTTTCTGGACCTGGTTCATTTCATGTCATGTGATCATCTTCAGGTTTAACCTTGATGTCAGAAATATCAGGAGTGTCTTTGACTTACTGATTTCACTTCTTTATATATGCATACACACAAGAGAGAAGAGAGAGACAGATAGACAGACAGACACACATAGAGAGCGCGCGAGAGAGAGATGCATGCACGTACACACAGGAGGGGGCAGGAGGGCTCTGCTATATCATATAGTCATTCCGTTTGCAATCCTTTTGAGGAAGCTCCATGCAGTCTCATTTACAGTCTCACTAATTGTCACAACTTTCCCCTGCTTTCTAAATCCTCAACAGCACTCGTTCATTTCAAGCAACCAAGGATGTAGAGGAGAGGCACATATGTATGTGGTTTATATGTATTTTATGTACAAGTGTGAGGCTAAATGAAGGAAGCTATGTGCTGTGCTGGCCTATACTCTCCTTATTCCTTTGAGACAAGAGCTAAACAGAGCTCGAGACGCTCACCTGCCTGTGTCCTCCACAGTGGTGGAATGTTAGGTGCCCATATCCATTTCTGGATTTTATGTGTATTCAGGAGAGCCAAGCCTAATTCCTCAAACTAATGTAGAAAGTACCCATTCCCCCTGGGCTATCTCTCCAGAAACCCAACAATACTTTTTTTTTAAATCAGGTTAAGGGAAAATTACCTGAAGGAACATTTAGCTTAGATTAACTGAAATATATAGTGTGGATTTTCAGAAATGCCTGTGCACAGTTCAGTTATTATTAGTCATAGGAATGTCTCATAAGTCGTCGTCGTACTAAAATTTATAGAGCCAGATGCAGTATCATGATATAAATATGTCTTTCAAGACTAAACATGAAAAGTGTGTGCATATTAGAAAAGGCAGAAAAAGAAGAAATGGGGAAGAAAGATGAGAAAAAGAAAGGGAGGTAGAAAAGGGGGGAAGAAGGAAAGAAAGAAAGAGAGGGAGGGAGGGAGGAAGAAAAGAAGGAAGGAAAAAAGAAAGTAAGGAAGGAAAGAAAGAAGAAAGAAAGAAAGAAAGAAAGAAAGAAAGAAAGAAAGAAAGAAAGAAAGAAAGAAAGAAAGAAGGAAAAAGAAAGAAAGAAAGAAGCCTCCTATTAGAATCTGAGTTTTCCAATCACCATGTGAAGTTCCAGGTGAAAGACTTGCCTCTCACCAATGCCAAACAAAACCTTCATTCTCTCAGTCAGGACAAATACACTCAAAACTACAGCTCCTAAACGGTAAGTTCCTTCAACAGTTTCCTTCTGAGAGCGACGTGAGATGCTACCAGGAACCCTGTTTGGAGAATGCCGGCTGAGAAGTGCTGCTTCAGCTGGAATGTTTCTGAGTGAAATCACCCGAGTTCTGCATGCCAATATATGGGCTCATGTCTGAACATATCTGAATCATTGTGGCCTGATGAAACCTAAGGGCTGCAGACAGAAATGGGTCTGTACTCTGCAAGTTGATGTGCTGAAACTGAAGGGCAACTGCATACCTCATGTAGCCTTCAACTGGGCAGTCCGCGGAGCTCCAGGGTTTGGCTACACATCTACTAAATCAGGACTTCTGATTTCAAACTAAGCGTTCTTAGTGACAGATTTATTCATGAAGGTCTGATTAAGAAGTTGTAGAATAGGCCTTTTTCATCATAGTCCACGCTCTCTAGTTAGCCACATCTTGTAATCCTTTGCTAGTGTCTGTGAGTGAGTCATCCTGACTGTCCCCACCATGAACCTTCCTCGAGCCCCCATATCTAACCAGGATCCCATATCCAGTGTTCTGTCCTGGTCTGGCCACCCCTGCCTGTATGTCCTCCATCCTCTAGGCTCTGACCAGTATGAACGCCACCAGCCCCAACCTCCAGACTTCTCTTGTGCTAGACTCAAACTCTTAGTCTGTCACCTAACCAGGTGAGTACAGTTGATCTTTCTCTTCATATATCCTCCCCAAACCCCAGTTCTACCCCAAACCCTAGACTTAGACCACAGTGTGCACCCTGCATGCCAGATCAGCACCCTGTGCCCACCTGACTTCATTCCACCTAAGCCACACCCAACCTTTAGGCCCCGGCAGATCCACATATCCTGTGTTCAGCCCCAAGCCACTTTACACATATCAGACATAGAACTAACCAAAAAAAAAAAAAAAATCCACTTGCCCAGCTCTCATCACCAAAATGTAAACAATGTGAAAGTTCAAGGCAATATGCTGCCCTCTAAATATAGAAATGTTTGCCCGTGAGCATCTCCTAGATGAACCGCATGATCATAAACTCACTGAAGAACTCAAGGAGTGTAAAGAAGATACAGAGAAACAGCTCAGTTAACTTAAAGAAAAGAAATACCTAAGGAATGTCCAAAAAACCATAAGGATCCAAACAAGATGGTTAGATGAAGAAAGAGCATCCTTCTGTTATTGAGAAGCAAATCACAACAACCAAAATAAACATGCCAATAACAATGATTCATTATGAGGGAGATAGAACTTTTGGTAAGTAATGAATAGATAAATTCAGTGCTTTGACATTATTAAATGAAGAATAAATGAATGTAAGCTTTATAAATGTTAAGTATCCAATGGATCACAGAGCTATACACCAAATTCTACAATAAATCTTAGAAATACATTGAGAAAGGCATTTTTTCTGCTGACTTAATAAAAAAATGCTAATATGAGTAAAGTAACTCAAATCTTCATTCATACCCAGGCTTCAGAATTAGAAATCATCCAAGTTAGATTCAACTCTCTGTTCAGTAAATCCCAGGAGAGATGATGTTAAGTTGTAATGAGCCCACCTCAGTCATGGAGTCTTGAAAAAATTAAACACATATACTTTAGCACGTCATAATATAAAAATTCTATTTGTCTTAGCAAGCAAATGACTTTCTTTTTAAAACAGTGGTTGTACAGGACATGAAATTACATCTATCTTCAAATGTGACTAAATAATAGGCTTAAACCACACAAATTGATGTATGCATATAAGAGAATTGCTCAAAAGTAAAAAGAAAAGTCAAATGTGGCCCTGGATTACTATTGGGATTAATCAAGCAATCCCATAATCACATGAAACTAACTCTGTGAAAACTCAAAGCTAATTAATTTTTCCTGATCCAAAATGGGTCTGGATTTATTTCAAGTTATTTTGATACTTTTTCCTGTAAAAGTATTAGAGGGCTCTTTGAGAAGATTATAAAATAGTAAAAGATAAGTTGCAACTCTATGTATACATGTGCAAGTGATTTCCACTGACACAGCAAAAAGGCATAAGTTCCTCGTGAAACATGAGTAAAACTTGTGTCGTGATTTCACAGTACAAAGCACCAGCGCCACAGACTCTCATTACAGTTAGCAGCACCCCCTCTGGCATCTGTATTGCCGTTTCCCGTGGCTCACCCACTTTGTGTCTTATTATAGCCCGCTGCTACCCCTTTATCCCGGTCTCTTCATCTGCTTTCTATCACCAACATAGTTTCGTTTCTGTGTCTGTGCCATGTGTTATGAAACTTTCACTTTCTATGTATTTCCTAAGGGGGAGAAGATTTGATCCCTTCCACTAATATAATAATAATTTAGTTTAATATTATACCTGTTGACACATCATGCAGCGATTGTTTTTTGTTATCTTATATATCCATATTGACTCATAACTTGACAGAAAATGTCTTGAGTTATAGTGTGTGTAAGACATAGTTTATAGTAAAATCCAATTCATATTGGCCAGACCTTACTGCTCACATATGAGAGCTCTTCTGGGGAGGTCACCCACATGGTACCTGTGCCCTACAAGGTCCTCACAGAAGGATTTCCAGCGGCACCTGCATGAAAGAACTCCAAAGGGGGAATCCCTAATATGCACTGCTGTCCACTAGCGTGTGCAGCAACAGAGATGCTGTGGTTCCTTCATCCATCCATTTGGGATGGTCTCATTAAATGGCAAAGACAGTAGCAAATTGGAGGTAGGAAGACAGAAGGACAAAGACTGCATCTGTCTCATTCTCACATCCCATTGGCTAGTGCATTGAGCATCTCTGTGCTCACATCCATCAAGAAGGGAAGTCGTTTTCTGTGTTCCTTTAAGCCAGCAGTTCTCAACCTTCCTAAAGCTGCAACGTTTTAATAAGTTCCTCATGTTATAGTGACCTCAACCACAAAATTATTTTTGTTGCTACTTCTTGACTGTATTTTTTCTAATATTAATTGTAATGTGAATATCTGATACACAGGATATCCGATATGTGACTCTCAAGGGGGTTGAAACCCACATGTTGAGGACCACTTAGAGTTTATGCTGTGCATCGATGCTAGGTGACAGAAGTAGGAGAAAGAAAAGAAATGAAAATAGAGTAAAGCAACATTACAAAAACAACAAAGTAAGCCGGGCGGTGGTGGCACATGCCTTTAAACCCAACACTTGGGAGGTAGAGACAGGTGGATCTCTTTGAGTTCAAGACCAGCCTGGTCTACAGAGTGAGTTTCAAGACAGGCTCCAAAGCTTCACAGAGAAATCCAGTCTCAGGGAGAAAAAAGAGAACAGGAAGGCACACTCATCTTGTTTTGTTCAGACTATGCAGTGCTCCAAAGGCTTATTGAAAAATAAACTTCTATATGAAATGAGATAGAAGAATGTACATTTCAAAGGGGAAAATAGTCTTAATTTTTCTGTAATACAAGTATATTTGCATAAGGATGAAGGTTATTCTATTTTTAAAAATACACAAAGCACCCATGGAGCGTGATCTAAGTGCTCTGACTGTGAACAATTCTCATTGGAGCAATGAAGCAGTGTCTCTGACTGTCTGTCTTCTCAGCCATAGGGTCAAATTTTTGCATCTTCCTCACTGTCCAAGAAGACAGCCCTGTACTGAGGCAGCAGAGCAAAGACTACATAAAATAGCAAGTGAACAGAGACATTTGGACTCAAATATTGAATATAAAATAGGTTGCAGGTTCAAATACATCAGGGAAAAAAGGAAGGAAAGAAAGAGAATATGAGTAATGAAGTCCTCTTTCCTTTCATCTCTGAGTCTCTCTTCAGTGCTCCAAGAAAGGAGACAAACCTACAGCTGGAGCTGGAGAGAAATCTTTGCAAGTCTTCCACCAGCAAGTGGTCCATGCGCACCTGTGAAACACCCTTTCTAGATGGTGGCACTTCTGGGGTACGTTCATTGTGAACAATTGGAATAATCCAAGGAAAAAATTCTTATGTAAACTCAATGAATTTAGCCCCACCCCATGTTGGGTAATTTGGAGTAGACTGAGCTAGTTCCAAACCACAGCATTTCGGCTTTTGCATGATCTTGTCTGGTAATGATTTAAATTTGATAACAAGCCAAAATTCCAACTTTTTTTTAACCTCTGTCCCAAAATTGATGTAGAGGACTATGAATTTATCATACACTGAAATCATTTTTATATTGTTGTCTTATTATTTTATAGATGGATCATATTTTCAAGAGAAAGAAAAACTGATTTCATGTCCATATTTTCCATTTGTAGAACCCATAACAAATACTTAACTTTCTGATGGCTAGATTTTGACTCTTTTTTTTTTTTGGTTAATAGAAAGAAATGTGACTCTATCTGTGGCGCAGAAGGGCCCCTTGCATGGCATAGCACAATTTTGAAAAGAGACAGATGGAAAGAGTTTATTCTTAGTGTGAAAAGCTATAATTTATTCTTTGGTAAACAAATAAATTAAAGACCATTCGCATTTGGGTTTGACCAGAAACAAATGTGGAAGGCCTTCCCTGGGATATGACGATAGCTTTAGGATCCTTTTAAGTAAACAAAACTTGAGCCTACCATTGACATTGGCATTTGGTGAATAATAAACAGGGGAAAGTCTTGATCCCCACTCTTAGGCTGTGACCATCTCACTGTAGAAGATCCATGTACCGTACTCCAGTAGAATAGTTAGCATTACCTTTGCATTTAAAGAAGAGAACAAGCAGACATTTCACCCTGAAGGTCATTATATTCCATGGAAAAAAAATATGTAGGAACCGATGAGTTCATGTCTACTGAACTTTATTATGAGCAATTCTGTCTTGCCAACTCCTTTATACTTGGTTCACATAATTTGACTTAAATATCCCCAACATCTTGGTGATTTCAGAATAAATGTCAATCTATGTTTTCAGTGTAAAGCCCTGAGTGGGCACAGTGGTGCATAACTGTAATTCCAGTGAATTAGGAAACAGAGCAGAAGGACAACTTGAAACCAGGAGTTTAAGACAGCTAGGCAACATGGTGTCATCCCATGACAAATGCATAAGATAAATAAATAGGTAGATAAATGAATAAATAAATAAATAAACATTATCATGTCTCAAATTCAGCATTAATATTTCGGCATGATTTGACTGTTGCAGAATACTGAGTCTACCAAACCTTTTCTGTATTTTTCTTTCTATAACCTGCATTAGCTGCCATGGTATTTGTGGAGAACTTAACAGTCACTATCATCATTATCATGATTATCTAAAGAGAAATGATGTCATTAGATGACCCTTTATTATATAATCAAGAACTCTGCCTAAAATAGGAATGCTATCTGGCTGAGCTCCTTTTTCAGCATCTATATTCTATACAGGATATAGTCAGCACTCAATAAATATTTGCTGATGAGTTCTTCTGTGGGATAGTGGAGTTGGATCAAATACATTATTCAAACATCCAGAGTGTTAGCGAGAAATCGGTGGAGAAACAGGTTTTGAAGGACAGTGGAAAACTGACAGTAGAAAATTATCCACAATGCCTGTGGCCAGACTCTTTCTCTTCTAGAGTGAACACATGGCCTTATTCACAATGAGTTTGAAATATAAACCAGGAAAATCCAATGTTTATAGAAACTCCACCAGAAATCACCACACCTACATTGCTGGAGTACAGTGCTCTAAATATGGAAAATGAGAACTGTACCTCTCAGACTGGGCAATTACAAGTCAATGCCCTTGTTCTGCTACTCGAGAGAAGTTCAGCTGATATTTGTACCATGAATCCTTCTCTCCTGTGGCAATGTTGCTTCCAACAAAGAACGGACAACCCGAGCTCTGCAGGTGGTTCAGTGAGTAAAGCAATTAGCCATCAAGTGTAATGACCTCCTCAGTTCAACTTCAGGAGCCAGGTGGTAGAAGGAGGGAACTGACTCCTGCAAGTTGCCCTTTGACCTCCATACAAATACTATGCCATGTACACACACGTGTGGATGCATACACACATTAATTAAACAATATTTTTTAAAAGGCACTGATAGTTTGACTTAAACTATTGGAAACATATTGCACTCTAATACTAGTATGGGTGTGTGTGTGTCTGTCTGTCTGTCTGTCTGTGCCTGTATGTATCTCCACTCTCATCCTAAACACCAGTTACTTTAATATTCACCTCTGTTTCTCATAAATAACAAAAATTATGCTTTCCTCCAATAAACATCAAAAACGATAGAAAAATGTTTAACCATTATAACAAAAATTAAAATGTCTTCAACTACGACAAAAGGAGATTTACAAATTATACCAGCAAATGAAATGAAAGAGAGAAACAGTTTGTATGTAAATGAATAAATGGCATAATTATCAAGATAGAAGATGGATAGATACATAAAGAGATAAATATTCCAATTAAGTGAACAGGGTCAAGTGAACTGGTCTACTATTTACATATAGAGACTAAACTTTCCGTAAGCAAGCCAGAATGTACGCCAACATTTCAGATGTTACATGTACAAAGCTAAAAGACAAACTGTAGAAGCCAGAGTTCAAAGGCTCTCTAACCTGAATGAAGAAAATAGAACATGAATTCACATTTGTTCTTAAGGTAAAGAAATATTACATCAAGAAGAAAACAAAAGTGGTAAAGAAACAGCTAAATTATTAAGGTTATTTCAGAAATAATCTTAGAAGGGAAAGTTCTGCCTCCATAGCTTTGTCCATGCCTGGCTTCTTTCACTTAAGAATATATAAATCCCATGGGGCACAGTCATTTCTGTCCATAGTCCATTGTATTTGGAAGGCTGAAGTGGAATCTGCCAAAAAGTTGCAGTCATGAAATAAGCAATACCAACATAGAGAAAGAAAAAGGTAGAACCAGAAAAACAATAAAAATCTAGGAAGTACTGAATAAGGTAAAAAATAATAATCAACTAAGTTAGCAATTTCAAGGTTCAAAAAATGAATTAAACCTATTCAAGTAGAATCTTATTTTGGATTGCCTTCAATATTAATACATTATCAAAGACAAGTATGCAACACAATACAAAAATTAGCACCAAGTGATGATGAATAAGCTCAAACAAATACTGACCAAAATACAAAAGACAAAAATGATTGAGATGAACAAAAGAAAAAAAATGTTAACAGAAACATAACCTGCTACTATTACATAGTGAAAAGTGAACTACTTCAAGAAATTTTTAACAAATATAAGAATAAATGTATATGAAATATTTCCTCAAACTTGCTAGCGTGAAACACAACAAAATAACACAGAAAAATTGACAAGCCCCTAAAATTTCTCCCTGAAAGCACATAGGCTATTTGAAGGGAGTCAGCACAATTTAGAACTTTTAATCTAATAGTCATGATGTAGAACCAGACCACAGCAAATACCAGACTCACAAGTTGCCATATAGTAACCAATTAAAGAAATGTAAACCAATCCCAGATGTCAATATCAAAGGCACAGCGATAACGACAGAGACTTGCGCTACCTCTGATTGAAAGGCACCGGGAGTGGGTAACAGAGAAGCGATGCATCTTTCCCAAGTTGCATGCATCATTGTCACTGTAGCACTGGAAATTAATTGGTGGGATAAAAAGGCCCAAGATGACCAAAGAGAAATGAGATTTTAAAAAAAAAGAAAGAAAGGATAATGAAATTAGCTTAACAGAGTTGTGAGAAACATTATGAATGAAATGGCCATCTCATAAGAAATAACTACAAACTATGAGGTCAGTGGATGAGAACATGGCAATCCTGCTATGGAGTTGTGAGCATCACATGCTATGTTTTCAAACTACTTTGTACTCTGGGAAAGAACAAACTAATTTAAGAGGATTGGAATGAAGCCAACAAAGGATCCAATGTGACAGCCAGGATGGGTCAAATTGCCTAGTACTTCCCCACTCAATCACTTCCTCACCTTAGGAAATGGACAACTGTATGACATTGGGCTCCTTGGGTCTTAGATATCAGAATTGCTCCAAAGAAAACATATGACTCAGTGGTTAGTTACCAACACTGAGTTCATCTATCAAGAAAAAGATGTCAACATGATTTATCTTCTTTTACCATGGATCCTTCTCACATTCCAACTTTTCCAAAGAAAACAGAAAAACCTACTCTCTGTTAGATTTTAAAAAAGGTAAGCAAATAATGAAATGTGGAAAGAATGGTCAATAAGCAAGCTGTGGTTTCTCTATGAGCCTAGCGTCTGGTGAAAATTTCAAAGACACTGGCTCGGATCCGACCACCCACAGTCCTCATGTGCATTTAAACACATTCTTCTAACTTCTAAACTTCTTCCATGTCTGTCCTTTTTTCGTAGGAAGCTGTTACAAGTACGAGAATGTTAGCTGTGCCTAAAATCACATAGATTTACAACACAAGGTTTTAATTCTGCAATAACTGAAAGAATATTGTTGTCACCTTTATGCTTCTTTTTCCTTTGTCCCCCATAAAAGCATGTACTGATATTTAGACTAAACACTTTAAGGTTTCTCTTCCCAGTAGCATGTTTTCCACCAACTCCAGAAAGCTTCCCCCTTTACTCAATAAAATCAATGTCCTAGCCTTCTTTGTCTGTAGCCTGTCTTCATCTACATCAGTGGTTCTCAGTCTTCCTAAAACTGAGATCGTTTATTACAGTTCCTCTTGTTGTGGTGACCCCCAACAAAATAAAATTATCTCGTTGCTATTTTATAACTGAGATTTTTGCTACAATTATGAATTGTAATGTAAATATCTGATATGTAGGATAGCTAATATGTAACCCCTGTAGAAAGGGGTCACGACCCACAGGCTGAGAACCACTGATTTGTATACTCTTCACAGCATTTGCAGTTGTCGATCCTGTCCTCAACCCTTCTACACCATTGCCCCACGCTGATAAAGTATGAGAACTAAACAAAGAAATCTATGTGCTCCTTAAGCCATCCTAGACTGTCAACTGAAAAAGAAAATGTATCACAAAGATGTGACTGCTGAACTGTTTGTTACATAACATGCTTAGTAAAAGAAAACAATTTAGATTTCAGTCGATAGGTTGATGGAGCCAAAGAAATGCCTGGGTGTCCTTTGGGATTATTCTCTTCAACAAAGTCTGTCATGCTCGATAAGTTCCAAATGACAGTGTGGGAACATGTGAAATTGAAATTAGACTGTCGAAGAAACATGAGAGGAGACAGGAAAATCAGAACATGCTATGCACAGCCCCCAACTAACTCACACAGTATCATTTTCTCTGTCAGCCACCTAATATAGCTCCTTCTCAAACCACCTACTCTTTAATTGCATTTTACTAAGTTAGTAACCAGTTGAATAAATCTAATAAATTATTTGAAGATTTAATATGTATAATGGAATGCTTTTCATACATTAAATATATCATAACGATACCTCATGACTCAAACTAATTTAAATAATACATATCAGTTTTTCACAGCATATAAATATGGTGTTAATGCTTCCAAATATACTTCATGCGATCATTTTATAAGGAGTATATCTTTAGCTAGAAAGATTGCTGCTTTTTATTAACCTTATATTGTTACACAAATCTATTCTCAAGTAGATTGCATAATTCTTATAACCTTGGAAACATTTGCTTGAACCTGACCAAAGCATGTGTTTATGCTATGATGCCATGTTCATATTCAATTCACTTTTTTAAGTCTTTAAAAGTGGACTTCTCTGCAGCTGGAGCATTCCCAAGTATACAGCCCAATGCAGTCACTCTTGGCGGTAGTTCTGCCCACATGCAGACATACCTACATGCCTCTCAGAAGGCGACTGCCTCCCAGGACCAACGAGAAGGCAGAGAATCCTGGCTGCTATTCTTGCAGAAAGAACTCATGTGAAAGAAATGCCGGGAAAGCTTCTATCATCTGAAAGAGCTCTACATTCCGGAAAATTCAATTTACTACGATTTTAGCTCCCTCGGTTCAGCCTGGGATGTGCTACTGCAACGCCGGAAACAACAAACACCTGTGTCTGTGTGTCTGTCCCTGGCTGGGGTCGGTTATTCTTTCCAGTTAGTGAAAAAGCAGATATTACAGTGATTCGCATTTGCATCCTTTCCAGAAGAATAATCTAAAACTCAGACAGAACAGCATAATCATGGATTGAGAACTCCATAACAAAATTTTAATTCTCAGCTCAGTGTTACTTTCATTATACCATTAGGTATTTGTACCAATAAACAGTGGCAAATAGCCTATACATAAAATTATAAATTAAAATACTCTTCTACATAACCAAGATTGAACGATTCAGAGCAAGAGACATTTGAACAGGGCTGGAGAGACGGCTCAATGATAAGGAATACTGACTTCTCTTCCAGAGGACCCAGGTTTAGTTCCCAGCACCCACATGGCAGCTCACAACTGTCTGTAATTCCAGTTCCAGGGGACCTGACACCCATGGCAAAACACCAATACACATAAAATAAATAAATTTGAGAAATAAAGAGACATGTTTGAACAATAGATTTGGAGTTCTCACACTCATGCTCATGCGAAATATTATATTTTACAACCAAATTTTCCTATATGCTAGGATTTGCACAGCTTTATTTAACATCTTGTTGGATTCAACATAACACTAGTATTGCTTTATGTAACATCTCCTCCAGCCTGTCCAATAACTCTATGAAATAGGACAGCGTTATCACTGTTTTATGAGTGAGTAACTTGGTCTGGAAAGATTGAGAGACCAGCTCCTAGGCCAACAGTTTCATTGCCTTTTGCACAGAATAAAGTTTTCTAGTACTGCTCAGACTAATAACTAGACATATTTATTCTAAGAGATTTGACCCACATTGTGGAAAATCATAAGAAAACAAATGGTTGTTGGCAAAAGAAACAATTCTAGGATATTTAAAATTAAAATTCACTTCATCAACATCCTTGATTAACTTTCTTCAAACCAAATGCTTCTTGATTATATCCAATATTTGCCTCTGTCACCAAAAACACTGGCACTAAGAGAGAGGATACATCTTACTTGTGTGTCATCAGGACCATATTTAATTAAGGTCAATGAATAACCAATAAATTATTAGAAGAAAACCAACAAAATTCAGTATGTTCAATTAATAATGACAAATCTTTAGTTAGAAAAATTAAGCATCATAATCTAAACAGTCCATCTAGTTATCCCAGCTGCCTAAGAAGGTGTATTCCTCTCCATTATTCTTAACCTTAATATTTTCAACCCTTTCGTAATGAAAAAATGTTTCTTTGGTGCTTCCAGTAATTTTAAAATATATTTACTATATGACCGGTAGTCATTAAAATATTTCCCAATTTTTGTACTTCACTGAGACCACACTAAAGCCTCAAGTAGAAGTTAAATTTTCTGCTATTATACATTCTGAAAGATAAAAATGAATGATTACCTGTTGAGGTGGAGAAGGAAGGAGCCCATGACCAGAACTTCCATAAACCACTTTTATCCTTGAGTTGTGTAAATCCTCAAAAGCCCTTTCATTCATAATCACTGAGTGACTTTTCAACTTCAAATACCACCAGCATAGCCAGGGTGCCGGTCTAGACCTAATCACTTTCCCTCTAAGAAAGGCTCTGTAGGATAAATGGGAAAGGGAAAGAAATGTGATCCGCAATTGATCCCATTTGGATTTAAATTAAGATACACTATGTGTTAAGAGTCAATCTCAGAGCTTAAAGGACAAATGCCTCTGTGGTTTGCTTCCCTGCACTTCCCTCCTCATGCATCACTGACAGCAGGGCCACCATCTAAAACAGTGTGACAGTGCTAAGTTTTGAACAACTGCTCCAATGTGGAACCAGACATTCAGAGAATGACAGTCACAAAGTATCGCACCGTTTCCTCCATCTTTAAACCCACTTTGTGAGGTTACAGAGAGAAAATCGTCCACATTCAGGTCTTTGACGGGTCTGAGTAAGGGTCACAATGACAATGATCTTCGGGGTCAGGAAGTGCTGGAGCAAGGGCAGATTTGGAAGCAGGTAGCATTCAACGTTCTCTATCAGTCGACTCGGCTGAGCAACACACGTGAAACAGTGTAGTCCTGCACCCACCCTTGAACAGTTTTCTGAAAACTGGAAGCTGTCTTTGGTGGGCATACACATGTGATTTTGCTGAAAGCATGGGTAACATTAATCAAATAAGCCCCCTCATCAGTTTTCCCCATAATCTAAAGACTAGAAAACGCCTTGAAGAACCGTAGCACTGCTGCTGACATGTGGTTGCTGGATGTTTTATGGCCTGCTGCTAGCAGCCGTAAGTGAACATGAAATACATTTTTTAAGTTTTTCATGGTTGTTTCTCCCAAGTTAGAAGTTGAAAGAGAATGATATAGAGCTCAGAAAGAGGTATTGACTCTATTTGTAATTGGGTGCAGGAAAACAGTAGACTAGCAGAGGCGTTTCATGTGACGATAAACCACAACACGGTAAGTTAATCTACCTAATTCAGAACCAAGTCCTCTAGCATATAGAAGAGTAGCAATTAAGATGACCAAAAACATAATTTACTAAAAACTGTTAAGATAATAATCCTAATTACTGAGTTATCCCATACAGGTAGTTTAAGAGGTGAATATGCTTACTACAATACATGTCAGAAATAAAACCTGTTAGCCACATCTGTGATTTATGTTGTCTTGAAAATTACATTTCAGTGAATCCACTGCTAATAGATAGATAGAGAGAGAGAGGGAGGGAGAGACAGAGATAGAATAGATAAATACTAGGAAATCTCTTTTAACAGCTTGGAAAAAATGGGGAAAATAGGTCAGCGTGGCTGAAATAGCCAGGCAGCCACTGGTCACTACATTTGGCTAAGCCTCCTCCTTTCACTCTGAATGCTAAGCTGCTTTCTCACCACTCTTTCCCCTGGGAGTCTGGGGAGCCCATTGTGCACAGCATTAGCTTAGTGTTTCCACATGTTCTAGGGTTTTGTTTCCCTTTTCAAATAGAAATCTAGATAGATAGGCTGGCAAGCCAACAGGCACACCCTTTCCACAGTACTGGCAAACAATTTAGCAATGGTTACCAAGTGAAACTTGAATTTTCTTGTGTTTGGTAAAATGAGAAGACAAAAAAAAAAGGAAAATGGAAAAGTTCTCTGAAAATAAAAGGTATTCTTTTTTTAAATTTAATGTCTTGATTTTTAAAATATTCTTTACATAAGCAAAGCATGTCAATACAAGAGGTCAGTTGTTTGATTTACTTATTTTCATCTTGAAATAAAAAGTTCAAAACCAGCTTCCTGATTCTTCAGGGTCTTCTTTTTTATTTTATTTTAATTTATTTATTTCTTTAATGTGTCTCAAAAAGTCAGAAGTCTTGAAGTAATGGGGTTTACATTTCACATAGAAATAAGTATGCTGCCTTTGGAAAAAAGTGCATTTAATTCAGATTATCTTAGTAATGATAGCTTTTCTCAGTCCGTGTGTGTGTGTGTGTGTGTGTGTGTGTGTGTGTGTGTGTGTGTGTGTGTGTGGTGGCTTGGCAGCCAGCTAATGAGCTTCCCAGATGTGACTGGATGCTGAGGGCTCTGACCTAAGGAATAATCCCATGGCCAGCTTATTAATAATATTGCATTATTGGGCAGATAAGAGCAAGAGGTCATTGGGGGAGGGTCTTCGAAAAGCTATCTTGTCAACTGTTCCCCCTCCTCTGCTTCTTACCCTCTGGGATTAAGCGTCCTCTGCTACATGTTCTCGCCACCATAGTCTGCCTCTGTTTGGGACCAAAGTTATAGATGCAGCTGATCTTCAACTGAGACTTCAGAAAGCATGAGCTCAAGCATTTTTCCTGTTTAAGTTGCTGCTGATTATCTATGGTTTCCCGGCCCTGAACCACACAGAAAAAGATGTTTATTAGCATAATTATATAATATAGCTATTCTTAATATGAAAATGTGATTCTTAACCATAACTGTATTGTATATTTAACATAAAGATTTTGGACAATTTATCTTAAGACACAAAGGCCTGTTTTTATTATTTTAGGAATATTGTAACAAGAAATCTATTCTTGGGAATGGATAGATAACTCAGTGGTTAAGACTTCTTGCTATTCTTCTGAAAGGCCAGAATTTACTCCAGCCCCAGGGATCTGATGCCGTTGCCTTCTATGGGCTCCCTTACATATCCATGTTCCACGTACACAGGTACACACACACACACACATTTACATTAATTTAAAAAATTAAAATTATTTTAAAACATAAATCTATTCTTAAGAATATACCATTTCTGGACTAAGACACCGTGGTGGACTTCAAAATCTAGTAAAGAAAATATCTTTTATTGAAAATAGATTATGGTATACACACAGGTACAGAAAGATATAGATATTATTCTAACAGGACAGCTATGACCTTAAAGTTTCAAACACATTTTCTACAGGCCTTGCATTCTTAATCATAACCAAATATCTGACATTCCCTAAAGCCAAAGTTTAATTTTAAATAAAAGTTCTATGTGCTAAATGCCCAGGACTGTATGAACTACATCTCTCAGCTGAATGTAAGAGCCACTTTTGAAAGATTAACAGGATTGTAGTGCTGTTGTGTAAAGACTAACAGAGAGTGGCTCCCTGCTTCTTCTTCTTCTTCTTCTTCTTCTTATTATTATTATTATTATTATTATTATTATTATTATTATTATCTATTTCAAGTACACACTTGAACAGAATAGTCAAATCACTAGCCACACTCAGGCATTTGGATGTTTGGTTCTAAGATAATTTTGAATAAAAATATGCATCATTTGACAATGTTGTCAAAGGAAAAGATGGCACTGCATCGTCGGTATCTAAGAGGGGAGGAAGGATGCCATGTGAAGCAAGGGCAGGATTAAAGTAGTCTCTCAAGTACAGTGTACAACATTACCTTTCATAGTTGAGACCAGCGTCCCGTGGACTTGGGACCACATCTTCACATCCCACATCCAATAACACAATGCATGTAAGTGGTACAAAAATGATTATAGAAGCCCCATTTCTGTTTGGGGATAAGTTTTTAATAATGTGAATCAATATAATATTGTTCATATAATCAATATAGTTTTGTTCATTAATAGACAAATGCATCTCTAATGACAGAGGACGATGAGTATATTTTACTAACAAGAATACATAAAGGATAAAACAGAAAAGTCCTGATTTAAATTACTCTAGATTGGTGCTAAAGTCTCAGAAATATGGATAATTTTAAGAATTTTGAAATCAGCTATGACGATGAGTCTGAAAGTGAATGCTTGGCTTTCTAACATTCTGATGTTCTCTAAACATTTAGAAGAAAGTAGGGCTCTTTGAGGAGCTAGTTGATCCCATCTCCAGGATGGAGAAGGAGCTGATGTACCTGCTCCAACAATAGGAAGGGTTCAGTAGCTATTGAAAGCATGTCCCACAACCCAGGAGACAAAGGATGGAACATTGTTGATCTTCCAAGGAGGCTGAAGTGAGTTATTTTGAAACCAGTTAAATGAAAGAAAATAAGGAAAGCTTTGGTCATCTTCTCAAGAAAAATTAAAATAAAAATATACCAGGCAGATATAGAGAAAATAAAGAACAAGAGACATTGTACTTTGAAGCTTAAAAAGTATTTTGTATTTTCTAATTATAGCATAAATTCTTCTCATATTCTTGGTACAAAAACACTCAACCAAACGTACAATAACATTACTTTTCCAAAGGAATTTAGAGCTCTATGCTTAGACTGGTTGATTTTATAAAGATAAATGGCTCTACCATCTAATTTAAAACCTCTTAGAATCTATAGCTCAGATCGATCTTCTATGAGGATGGTTAAACTGAAGAACTTTTAATAAAATTGTTTTTCTCTTCAGTGGTTAATCCAGAGGACCTGAAAAAATCCCTCAGAGTTGATAACATTTCTTTCTTTGTCTTACCAGCAGAAATGAAGCCAAATAAAACACCCTATCCTAAAGTCCCCCTCAAGGTGATAAATGAATTCAGTGGTGTCTTCCTCTAGCTCCCTATGGTGCCTGAAGTCCCTGTGGTCATTCGCTTATCTAAAGGGAACTGTATGTCGCTCCTCTTCTTAGTGTGTATGTGCTGTGTTCTTGTGTCTTTAAACCTGTGAGAGTAACAATTAAAAGAAGACATATTTCTTATGAAAAAGAAAGAGGAAGAAGGGAACAAGAGAAAGAAGAAGGAAGGGAGGGATGGAGGGAAGGAGGGAGGGAGGGAGGGAGGGAAAGAGGGAGGAAGGGAGGGAATCTTAAGATAAGATTAGTCACACCTCCAGATGTTTCCCAACAATGTTAGCACAGGAACATCAGTCCTGGATGCTGGCTCTGAGTTTTGGGGAGTATAAAAGAGCTATGTTAGCCAGAGGACCCAGAATTAGTAATATGAGTTTAAAACAAAGACAGCATGAAAAAAAAAGAGGATTAAAAAGGAAAGAAAAATGGAGAGGTGAGGGAGAGAAGGTGTGGAAGCTGTGACTCTCATGTTCTCACTTTTCTACACACTGCACAGGAAACCAACCAGAGGTTTCCAAGTAGGTTACTGATCACAGTCTTAATCCTTATATTTTGCTCTTGTGGGTGATTTAAACCCCTTGACACTCCATTTTCTCATCTATGTGTGCAAAACAATAGTAATAACAATAAACTTCATCACGTGAAACAATAAATATAAGGTTGCAAGTGTGATAAATATACACAATAGACTGTTACATAGTCACCATAAACACAATATACACAATAGACTGCTACATAGTTGCCATAAACACGTCATTTGGAGAACTTAAAAGGTCATAATTCCACAAAAATCTGAGTATCACACCCTGGGTAAACACGTAATGTATTTATATTACTCCACTGAATTTTTACCAGGCCCCTGAAGTGTGTGTTAATACAGTCAAACTCTTAACAATATAACTCAAAAGAACTTCGCGGTGTGCCCAGAGGCAGATATGTAATACATGCCCGAGGTTAAGGGGGAACCTGGCTCTTAGTGACTGAACAGTCATGCCCTGATATCTTTACTCTGGGCCCCACCTGAGTCAAAGGAGGAAGAGCAAGAGACAGAAGACACACAGTGCTGTTGAGAAAGGATAGTAGTGCAGAAATGTTTCACTCCTCAGTAACTGAAAAATGTTTATGTAAGTCAAGTTGCTTTCATAAAGTAAAGCTTCACTTTGTTAAGCCAATAATTTCCATGTAGATGCAGCGAGTTGAGCTCTACCAACTGCACGTGGTCCTTAATCATCTCTTCTGCATTAAGATGGAGAGTGGAGGTCCTTATCCTGCCTGCTTCATGTAGACTATTTCAAGTGCTCTAAAACTGGCACACGCTGAAAGTGTTGGTACAAATGCAGTTCAATCCTCTTATGGTCAACCTGAATTCAGAAAATGAGGTTTATAGTTTCTCTAGAACTCTGGGCACCTTAGGGCCTTGTAATGCTGCCACACTGTCTCCACACCAAAATGCCCAGTTGTTTGCCTAGAATCAATTCATGCCCCTTCCCCCCTCCTCTCCCCTTCCTTTCCCCTCCCCTCTCCCGTTCCTTTCCCCTCAGCTCTATTTCCTCTCTCACTCCACCATCCTGCCTCAAGGTCTCTGCACCAGAGCATCACATCTCCGGCAGAAAGAGTGGGGGCAAAGCAGGACCTGCTTGACTTTTCCTGGGGCTGAGCAAGATGTGAGTGTCGAAAGACCCAGTCCTACCCCCTGGCCACCACTGAGTCAGGAGTCTGTCGAAGCAGGATCTCATTTAATGGTATCAGGCAGGAACTTACATAGGGTTGTGATGGAGGTGGCTAAGCTTGGGATGGGTCTAGGCGGAGCAAGGAACAAGGGCCAATGACATTCTGCCACATTAGCGGTGGCTGGGCAGAGGCGAGCCTAGGTCAGGTAGCCAGAGACAGGTCTCCAAACTCTAGCTAGGCTCAGGAAGTTACACTGGGCCTCACACCCGTGTCTCATGAGGCCCAACATCACATATGTTGGGCAGGAGGAAGAGAAAGCTGTGAGTGTATGTTACCCATGCCAGGACGCAAGGTGAGTGGACAGAGGACAGTGGGGGAGTAGGGGGAGGGGAACAGGCCTTAGAGGCAGATGGGAGGTGACTGGGATAAGTGCCATTTGCCCATGTCTCTCTCCTTGGTGTAGGAGGTCCTTTTGTATTTTTATTGCTTTCATTGGTTAAATAAAGAGACTGCCTTGGCCTTTTTATAGGGCAGCCCTTAGGTGGGCAGAGTAGACAAAACAAAATACTGTAAGAAAAAAGGCAGTGTGGCAGACGCCATGCTTCTCCGGCACAAGACAAACACTGGTTAGACTCATGCTGGTAAGCCATATCCTGGTGTTGATACACAGATTACTAGATATGGGTTAGTTTAAGACGTAAGAATTGGCCATAAAGAGACTAAAACTAATGGGTCGGACAGTCATTTAATTAATACAGTTTCTGTGTAATTATTTCGGACACAAAGAACTGGACAAAACAAAACAAAAAATCCTACGCCGGGAGCCAGACACCGAAAACACAGCACTCTCCTCTGTACTACATCTCCTAGAGTTATAAAGACGATACAATCTCAGTCTTCATCGGATTCGTTTGCTCTGCCAGTTACAGAATTAGAAGGCAGGAAAAACCTCAAATGCCACAGGTAACATTAGAGAAATCTCCCACAGCACCAACAGTGTAAAAGGTGTGTATTGGGGGTGAGAAAATACAAACATACACATGCAGCAGACACACAGAGAGAAAGACCCTTTGTTGAACAGAAAGAAAACTAGAAAACAAAAAATTCCAATCTCTTTCTGAGGGCTGTTTGTTTTTTTTTTTAAAGCCTTCAAGAGTCATCTTCCCCTAACCTAGAGGTGGTCAGTTTGAAGAAAGAGAGGATCAGTCCAATCATAGCTAAAAGAGTTACCCCACAAAGAAATATTAATTCAACGGGGAGGCATGCTTCAAGGTAAGTGTATGAGTTGCACTTACCAAATCTTCATATCTGTTTGTGTAACTCCTTGACATAGTATCCTGCACCAGAATGGAACACATGCTCTTCTATATCACAGGATAGTATTAGTGTGATCCTGCCTATTATCAACCTATAACTTGAACTTGTATCATTATCCAATATAATGATGCTACTGATAATGTAATTCAAAAAATAATCAAGGTAGTTTATTAAAATTTTTTAAATGTGCTAGAAAATTTCTGTTTCTCCTGAGAAAACCAGTTATTCTTACAAACTATGTAGTTTTTCTCCTTTAATATTTTAAACATGTGATTCAAACCTACTGAAACCCTTCCTTTGGGAGACCTCATAGCTTAAAAATCCCTGCTTCTAAGAGACGTTTCCACTGTGGGTTTGCAGAGATCTTGTAGGTGGTACCATATTTTGACAATACAATCACACAATGCCTTGAAATTTTCTAAATGGAATTTTCAAAATGCATTCTCCAAGATCACATGTTTATTTTGACTAGCACTTACTCTGTCACGCACTGTGTAAACTGTGAACTTAGCTGGTGTGCTATTTTGACAGTCCCCATTCGGTCACATAACACTCTCTCCCACCCGATATCTCAGAAACCATTGAAACACTGGATCCATTTTATTCTCATCTTAGCAAAGGCATGTGTGTGAGCATCTTGACAGTTCACAAGATAACACAGACTTTTGAAGTACAAACAGTGTTCACAGCCAGGCCATACCATCCTGGAGATTCTGCTTCATTAAAAAATTTTACTTTTCTCCCTAACAAAATCAGTGACACTTTGAAACGTGTGCAGAAACCTCACAGTGAGTTGAGAATGAGTGGCCTCTGAGCATGCTCCTGCCGATGGCGCTCGGCTTTCTACCCACTCCCCAGGGTATGAGATGGTCTGATTTGCTGAGGGCCAGCGTCAGATCAGTTACTCAGTATGACTGACATTCATTTCTTCCCAGAAGTGAAAAGCAACATTGGTGCAATTTATAACCTTGCTCCCTGTCCCAACACACAGCATCTTAATCAACCCTCGAGAACAAATTTCCCCTTTGGAGACCCTGGTTCTCTTGGGATGCCCAACTGACAAAGAAGTTGTAGTTGGGTGAGCCTATTATACAAACTGGCACTGCAGATTTTGATAGTTATTTTCTAAGTAGATCCTACAGCTACGGCTTAGAAAATTAAAAAATACTTGACAAAATTTTGTAACAATGAAGTAATTTTAAGGATAAGTGCTTCATACTAAATACATTTTTATTGTATTTGTAATGGCAATGTTTATTATTTTGTTAAAAAAGAATATTGGTAAAAAGTCTTGAGGAAAAGTCTATAAGCAAATATGTGGTCTTGTTAAACATTTAACTCAGCTTTGATAGTTCATGATTTCTAAAATTCTTTTCAAAGATGTTAATCTAATTGCATAAAGATCTGTATGGTTACCAAAGGAATATTTGGGGGGATTAAAAAGTATATTTTATAAAGCTCAACCAGAGAAAGTTGCTTTGTCCTGTGCAGACTCTCAGACCTGTGGGTTTCTATAGGGCACCTGGGAACGCCCACCAAGAGGGAGTTCACACCAGAGAGGTTCCTTCTCCTGAGCCATGCCCACCTGGTGCCCAGCATAAAGTCATCTACCAGCTATGGAGTACAACCCCTTCACATGTATAATTTTTATGCATTTCCCTTTAAATAGCTAATTAGCATACTCTAATATGAGGACACAAATGAAAAGAAGAAATTGTGTATCCCTTTTCTCAAATATCAACTTCTGAAGTATTTCTTTCATAGAAATTTCTCAGCTATTTTGGGCTTCTACCCAATGAGCTCTGAGCTCCCCTCCACACATGAATTTTATCTGAACTATGAATGGTGTTCTTTGGTTGCTGTCACTTTGTTAGTTAGTTAAGTTTGTTTGGAGTTTGTGTTTCCTTGAAGTAACATTTGACTCTGTAGCCCAGGCTGGTCTGAACTTCACCATGTTGCCCAAGATAGCCTGAATTGATGATTTTCCACCCTCAGTCTCCTGAATTTGAGGATCAGAGTTATATACTATCACACTTGGAGTTGTGTTCTGTTTGGGGTCTTTTGTTTTATGTCTGCTTTGTTGTCTTATGGTGCTGAGGATTTGAAACTAGAGCCTTACCCATTCTGGTCAAGTGTACTTCCACTGAGTTACAGGCCCATACCTCCCCAAAGTATTTTTCCCTTTGCCCTTTTCAATCTGGAATGTTCCCACTAGTAATAAAGTACTTGCCTGGTGGTATTCCGCATTCTACAGATTTCAAAACCCCCCAGAAGAGGTTAGTCTTGTCAGGCTGACAAGGTTCACAGAGGTCTGTCACCATCAAAAATATAAAATCAGTCTAAGTCAATAGAAACACAACCAAAATATTTTTAATTTCTCCTAATGATAGCCCATGGCTCTTATTATTTCTGCAACTTTCTGTTTAGCTAATAGTTGTGCATATTAATCTTACCTTCTTGGGCTGTCGTTTAAAATAAAGTACTTCCTTTTAAGAGTAATATTTAAGTCCTCCATCTAAGAACTAATGGACCAATAAATCTATAAACTCCACCATTACAGGGAAATAGACGGCTTTAACGCAGTGCTGTACAGTTGATCTAGACACAACCCAGCTCAACAGTGTTGGTGACATAGTAACTGAGCAATCACACAACCCCACACCCTGAAGGCAAATGGCTCTTTGTGTCCTCTGATCCCAGTGGATTTCGGTCACATATCTTATCATGGAATGTGTGAGGACATGGAGGCAAAAAATAGCATGACCAGTAGTTGACTTAGAATGCCGCTCTCCTCCCCACCTCCATTGATGTTGAAGAAGCCTCTCTTCTTTCCTTGGAGCCCTGTTGGCATTTTTCTCCACAGCACTGACTTCACTCTCTACATAACAATGTCTTGTGTATTTGTATTCATTCATATTTATTTATTCACATTAATCTTAGGAGGGCAAAGGCCTTGTCATATCTTTTGCTGCTCTCCCTCTGCTGACTGTGAAGCAATACTGACACTCACCTATCATTCACAGGATAATTTATTAACAGTTTAATACTGGGGAATAATCCACTGTCCTGCTCCTGAATATAGCCTAGAAAAGTTTGTGAGATTAAGCATTTTCCCCTTATTTTCCTTCTAAAATTATATCCTTTTTTGAATTCAGTTGCTTTCCTGTTTATTGCAAATCAGCTCTCCTCTCTCTCTCTCTCTCTCTCTCTCTCTCTCTCTCTCTCTCTCTCTCTCTCACACACACACACACACACACACACACACATACACACACACACAATGATGAATTTCTATAACTCTCCTTGCTCATGGAAGTCAGTTCTGAATTATTTTCAGCTGTGCACTGTTGCAAATGTACCGAGAGAAGGCAGACAGTCACACCTCACCTTCCTGCCATGTTTTCCCACAGCACTCAGCAGTCATGGCTCTGCTGATGCGAATCCTAATTTCACTTCATACCTCACCCCCACCACATGAAAACAACTTTAAGAATCAAAATATGTTTCTTATGTCTGGAGACTTTGCTGAACAAGGCGAAGTCTAAAAAAAAAAAAAAACTTCATTTTTATTCTAGCTCTGTCAGAAACTCATTAATATCTCCCAAGTTGACTTCTGGGCAAATAAAAAAAGATGACTTTTAATAACTGAACTGACTTGATATTTGAAAATCCCTTATACATATGGAGTCACAAACCCTGACTTATCCAAAATGGATCTTCTTAAAACTTCATGTCAGGTAGGAAAATAAGTGGTAAGCAGTACAGATTTGGCTGTGATATTGCCTGGGTCTGAATCGCAAATTCTCTGATTACTGCATATGGGCCTTGAGCAAGTTAGTTTATTTCCCTGGTTGTTTCAGTTTTAAACATAAAGTTGTAATGCAGCTGTAACTCTCTGACAAAAATGTCATGAAAAGTGAATGACACAATAGGGAAGCAGTAGGGATAACCTAAGCAATCAAGTAAAAACAGAAAAAGCTGGAGGCATCACCTTCCCTGATTTCAAAACACATTTCAATGCTACCATAATTCTGAGCAGCGCGATCCTGGACTGCAGAGAAAAACGATGACAAAGAACACAAAGCATTTGTCACAGAAATAAACCCAAGTCGTGGTCTGGGCAAGGATTTTTGTTGCTGGGACTTAAAATGCACAAACAAAAAAAATAACAAAAACAAACATTTCATCAAGCAAACAAACAAGCAAAAGAAGAATCTGCCAAGTAAAGGAAAGCTGACAGAATAAAAAACGGAAATGCAGGATAAGACACTTCATTTGCGAAAAATGCATCTCAAAAGAGACTGATGTATAGAATACATAAGAAACTCAAATGACTCCAGAGCAAGACAGCAATCCATCCCATTTAGTAAGAGGCAACTGAACTGGGGACAGTCCTCCAATGATAGTACATAAATAGCCATCGGACTATCCCCAACATCTCCAGTCCCCATAAAAAATACAACACAGTGAGATGTCACTTCTCCCCAAGTCAGAATGGCTCTCATCAAATATGAGGGACAGCAAGTGTTGACACAGATGTAAAAACACCCGTTAGTATAGCCATTCTGGGAAATAATAGAAAGGTGAGTTAAATGATTGACAGCAATATTACCAGCAGTTCTGCTTTGATCAGTGCATCTATAGGAAATGCAACTGGTATGTAATTTACGTATCTGTATTTCATATTCATCCATCATAACTCACAAGGTTACTATGGGTATTTTCCTTTGTTTAAAAAAAGAGGTAGAAGTGGTGCAGGAAGTGAGAGAGAGAGAGAGCAGGGCTACTGCTGCTTTTAAAGGAAAAGAGACCACACCCAAATGGGCTGGTATCTTAAAGGCTATTGACTGAAGGAGCAGAAGGAGCTCCCGCATCATTGCCATCCATGATAAATAGAGAAAAGGTGGCATTTGCATACAATGGAATGCATTAAAAATATAATTTCTTCCATCAAAACTTGGATTGAGTAGGGGGCATTATGCAAGCAAGCTAAGTCAGACACACAAATACTCTAAGATCTTGTAAACATGAGGTTCCTAAAGAGTGGATCTTATAGGACAGAGACTAGAAAGTCAGCTACCAGAAGCTGAAAAGAGGTCAATAAAGAAGAGCACTAATCAAATTGTACAAGATCTCAACTACACTAGATGATTATTTTATTGATCTATCCTACTGCATGGAAACTATAACTAATCACAGTGCATTGCATATTTCATAACTGCTAAAGAATAGAATTTGAGCATTCTCACTGCAAGAAACAAATTGGTGCCAGAGTGGTGGTAAAGAAGATTGCTGTGAGTTCCAAGTTAGCTTCAGCTATGTTACAGATCAGCTTGGGCTAGAGGGAGAACCTGTCCTAAAAATGACAGGCATAAAATTTAATAATAATAATTTCATGATGGGCTAGACTGATAATTCAGGGTTGAAGTGCACGTGATGCTCTTACAGAGGACAGGAATTCCCAGAACCCACATCAAGTGGCTTAAAACAGCCTGTAATTCCAGTTCCAGGAATCAACGCCCTCTTATGCTCTCTTCAGACACTCCATGCATGTGGCACACATAGACAGGCAGGCACACACACATAAAAATAAATAAAATAACCTGGTGAGGAAATTTATCTGTTAATTATTTTTGATTTACTGTCTCTATAATGTGTGTATAAATGAAAACATCACATTGTAGTCTATTAATATACACGATTGTTATTTGCCAATTATTTTAAAAGCTAAGTGCTGAAACCAGTACATTTGCCCCAAACACCTTAGATGCTGTTTCTTTCATCTTCTTCCCTACCAAGTGTGCTTTGGTTTACTTGTGTCCTAAGTCTTGGTCTCTAAGGTGGCACAATTGAAGACAGTTGCTGTTGAAAATTTGGGGGAAGTAGAGCCTAGGGAGAGGTTCTTTGGGCATTGGAGGTGTGTCCTGGAAAGGTTTTTTAGGGTATTAGTCTCCCCCAAGGTTCCTGTTTAGTAATATAATGTCTTATGCACACATTTCATGTATGGTGTCACCATATATGACCCTTGCCAGGACTAAGACATTATAGCTAGCCCCATCCTGCACTTTGAATCTAAACCAAGATAACTACTTCAGATGGGTGGCTCTGGTTTGGAAAGCATACTTAATACATAATATATAGAAGTTTTTTATTCTTGTACAGTGTGCATTTATTTATCTCAATGTATTTTCAAATTTAATTCCAAAGCTGTATATTTCCTTTTCCTGTGTTATCATCATCTATCCATTTTATTCATCTTTATCTTCCCCTGATATACTCAGATCTGCCTCTTGAATATGACAATAATTTTTAATATGTATTTTTTAAATGCATTAAGCAGAACAGGACATACCTAATAACATATCTGTGTATGCATTTATGTAAAATAGAGATTAAAAGCATAACTTTCTTATTACATTAAAAGCTCTTTAGTTATAGCTTTCTTAAAATATAAGTGATAAATTTACTCAAAGCTAAGAATTACTCCTCTATCAATCATCTCAAAAGTTCTATTGTGTTCAGTATCTTCAAATACGTTGCTCTGTGGAAGGATAAGTTACAGTGTCAGGGCTTTGACACTGTTGTGGACTTTACATTTAAGATGCAGTGTCTCAGAACACAAAGGTATCCCATAAAACCAAGGCCAGACTGTCAACACCGCTTTCCCATCCTCTCCTCAGCAAACACAACTTTCACCCCGTCTAAGTATTACATTCAGATTCCATAAGGACAAGCAGGACACAAGAGAACAGAAATATATTTAAAATAACTCAAAAGCAGGGGAAAAATGTATCAGTGCTTATTTTGTCCATCTGGTTTGAAATACTTTCTGATAATTACAATGAAGCTAGGAACAAAGAACGTGAGTCCATGCAATTCAAACTATGTCATTACTGCAGCAATTCAGATAGGCATTTGTCCTTCTAGAGGTTCGAATCCAAAGACAAAAGGACTTAACAGGGAACGTGAAACTTAACTTAATATTATGATAACTGACCTGCATGGCCATCAGCACAGTTCACTGAGCAGAAAGCAGAACTGGCATTTTCTTAATCTAAATTCCAAAGCTGACATGTAAGCCTGATATATTGATGATGGAAAAATCTCTGCCTTTCTGGCTATCACTTGGAATTCTCATTCTTTAGAGCAAAACATCTGATAAATCCCCACCTTACCTTGCTTTGGCTTGCTGATAATTTCATTTCTCAGAGAGCTAAGGAGGCGAGAATGGAGAAATGGTATTTTGAACCTAATTTTACTAAATCCATCTGAGTCAAAGGTGATGTTCAAACTATTTAATAAGCAGTATTGAGTGGGTACCCACAGTCAGGTCTCTGTGGCTTTCTGTGGCCCAGCAGTTAGTCCTTTAGCTATTGGAATGGAGGAGGGGTGGGACATGGGAAAGGGAAATGGCCTGAGCATCCAGTGAATTATGCAAGGGACACCAGAGTGTTTCAAGAAAAACAAGATTTATCAACCACCCCAGTGACTGAACACCAGTATAACATCTTTGTATATCAACCCTGTACCAACTGTTTGTAAAGTCCCCATTCCTTACTGTGTAGGTTATCTATAAACTGTATAGTTCCCCCAATACTCCACACACACACACACACACACACACACACACACACACACACACACACTCTTATTACTTCAGTCTCTTGTACTGGTCCCTTGCAACCCACAGACATTTTTTTTTTTTACCTAACCCAAACCACAGACCATATGGTTTCCACCTCCCTAAGAGGCATCCCAATTCCTCTAGCCTCCAAGGCACCATTATTAATGCACCTAATCCTCTGCCTGCAGATTGAGCTTGAACTTGTTACAAAATCAAAATCTCCAGAATCTTTCTGATGTCTTCAATATGAAACCTAATAAGTTTATTGTGAGCATTAGAATGTAAGTCTTCAACTAATCCAA
Organism: Ondatra zibethicus; assembly: GCA_004026605.1. Classification (NCBI taxonomy): domain Eukaryota; kingdom Metazoa; phylum Chordata; class Mammalia; order Rodentia; family Cricetidae; genus Ondatra; species Ondatra zibethicus. Next base: position 114,104 of record PVIU01000542.1, on the reverse strand, counting down.
CATGTTGGAAAGTTTTGAGAGAGAGAGAGAGAGAGAGAGAGAGAGAGAGAGAGAGAGAGAGAGAGTGTGTGTGTGTGTGCAAACGTGTGTGAGTACGCATGTATGTGCTAACACAGAGACCAGAAGTTCTTTGGAGTCCCTCCCTCAGAACTGAAGTGGCCGGCCCTTGTGAGATGCAGGGCTTGTTAGTGAATGCCAGGACCTGAACGCCAGTCTTCCTGAGCATGAAGCAAGAGTCCTTCCTTAACTGCTGAGCCATCTCTCCAGCTTCTGGCCCAACGTACCTTTGCAAACTGTTTTCTTGCTGTGTCTCTTTATTCAGGCTACATTAGAACCCAAACGAACAATCTGCTCTCTCTGAATATAAACCACACTTTCACCCTTCTGTGATTGTTTTCTCTGCTGTTGCTTGACTGCAAGGCAAGAGCCTTCTATATGGAAACACATGAAGTGTTCTACAAAAGAACACTTCAAATGCAATCCTCACCTTGGCTGGAAGGCACGTATCTCTTTCCCTATGGCAATTTCCATATGGTGATGCTGAAACCAGCATCTTTGTACAATTTATCTCATCTCCCTAGTAAACACTCATTGGGTAGTATCCAAGTGAGATTTTGTTTTTATACTGATAGCACTTAAAAAGAATATTCATACCACTGCCTCCTAATAGCTACCTGATAATGAAGAAATGAATATCACCTAAAACAGGAAGACAAAGGGAATCAACCGAACACTTGCAGACAGGTTCTCATCTGAGAACTTATATACCAAGAGAAAGGCATGTTTATTTGGGTTGCTGAAATTTACGTTTAGTGAAAAGAGGATCAAAGTGGTAATTCTAAAACTGGAAGTGAGGGGGGGAGGTGAGAGTCCCTAGAAAATAACCCTGGACATGAAAGGCAACTTAAGCTAGAGTGAGGAGGAGAACTAGAGAAACCGGCCAGCTTTGTGAACGGTGAGCGGGAGGGAGGAAGTGCTCAGAACTGGCTTCCCGAGGACCAGAGCAGAAAAGATGAAAGTAGAGCCGAACTGAGATCTCATTGATGTCCATAGCAACAGTAACAACACTGTAGAACGCATTGTTCAGCATACAGGGGAGTGCCAGGGCTTTATTGTTTGGACAGTTGATCAGTTAGGCATTGTGTAGTACACTTCAACTAGGAGAAGAAAAAAAACCCATGAGCAAGAAAGGCCAGGCCCTGTCTGGGAGAAGGTACCAAAACAATGCTATTGATTTCAGCCATGACAGTGTTCACGGTGTAGAAAAGGTAGACTTGATAATGCCAGGACTTTAACATTCAAAGCAGACAAGGAATCAAAAGCTGTTTTAACCAGGCTGGGACCACACCTAGGAAAACCACATTCCAAAGGACTGGAGTCGGTAGAATCTACTGTGAAGCTGGTGCAGTAACTGTAGAGCCATCAAAGGAGGAGACAAGTGTCAAGGGCAAAAAATTATGCCCTGTGAGAAACAGCAGTGGGCAATGGCTTAAAAACTAGTCTTTCATTATATACTTTTGATACTTTATAGAAGTGAAGCAATTTCAGAACATAAAAGAAATCACATCAGTTTTATTGCTATTGAAATCTTCTGTCTTTTGCCTACATATCATTTTTTACACAATTGTTCAACTCTTCTTGAGGCTTTGGATTCCTTTTTAATTAACATATTATATAACATTAATTAGTTAAAGTTAGACTAATGTAAAAATAAGATGGTTTGGTTTTTTTTTGCACTTAACTATATTTCAAGTTCAAAAACAAAAGCTACAAGCAGGTAATATGGCCAGCACACAGGAGCTCTCTGTTATTTTGACAAATTTTCTTTAAAGCCAAGGTCATATAAGAAAATAAAACATTCATTTAAAAATGAGTGATTTATCCTCTTCCCATAAACTTTGTGGTAAAATAATTAATCAGCTAATTAAAAGTTAACATTGCCAGACATGCAAGCAAAGGCCTTCTATACATCTCAAACATTTTCTGAAGGAAAATGTCCCAATTAAACTAACTATTCTTGTGCAAACGAGAACACGGAGCTAAATATTTCTTTACTACCAGCCAAAGTGTGCGTTGATTAAACTCTTGTTGGAGATCAATACTGTATTATTTTCACAAGTCTAAAATGTCTTTCCTACTAACTCCACTTCTATACATTATTCTTTCCTAAAAATCAGGCAAATGCACAAGGACCTGCAAGGACATGTGTAATAATTTAAATTCTTTTCAACAGTAATGACTGGGAGCATCTTTTCACATGCTGTCACCTTCTGCATAGACATAAAAAAGTCACCCCTTACACATCCTCCCACCTCACTGTTTCTTTTTTTCGGTGCTAGGGATCAATCACAGGGCCCTTTCCTGCCCGCTAGGTAAGATCTCTGCCAGTAAGCCACACGTCCACTCGGACTGAAGAAAAAACACAGTGAGCAGAGGCTGTGTGAGATCTAGGGGCACTAAAGCAGCCAGAAGTGCAGCATCTTCACGAATCAAAAGGATGTGGTCCTTGTCACTGGTGTCTGTGTTCTTTACACCAGGGGTTCATTCACAGCACTCAGTGTTGGTGCCATCGGAGTCATGGCCATATTTCCAATCATAGCTTTAGGTGGCTTAACCTTCAGCCTCACCAGCCCCCGTAATTCTGGGTAATATATAAACCTTTTAAACTCTCCCTTTTATCTTTAAACCGTTCAGACTGCATTGCATTATATGAAACCAAGGACCCTGGACAACACAATCTTGTAGTGGAGATACAAGCAATTCACCAAACAGTAAGTCTCCTTCAGAGTCATCAGACTTTGCGAGTACCAAGTCTGAGTCTCATTATCTACCCTGGGGCAATTCACAGTGATGCTTGTGGACTTTTGATGTTTCAAGTTTCCTGCCTTGATTGGTTTTCTGTACTACAAAATTTAATCTATAAACCGATTGTGCAAAAAACACAAAGCTCATTTTCATGAATTTCAAAGCGGTTATACATGCTGACCCTTTGGTGGGATAAAAATATTAGCAGTTGGATGGACTTGATAACTGGTAAAGACAGGCATCCTCTATCCGTGCTGGCATTCACAGCCCCTTCCACTCTTGTGTTCCTAGCAAACACCTCTAAACTTCTTGCTCCCAACTGTATCAACCATTTGGTCCCTAAAACACCAGCGTGACTGTCAACTCTTTGTGAAAGCTGTCTATGAAGGAAATATGCCATTACTCCTGAGGCAGGAAAATTATTAGAAGAGTTTAGGATTTGCCATTACATACCATGAGCAGATGAGAGGAATGAGCCAGGAAACACATGTCGACACTACCCCATTGGCTTTTCTGATGCAAACCATCTCTCTGGGCTGCCATCTTGGAAATGAGAGAAATTGCACATGGGTACATTTCCTTTACAGGACTCACTACTTCCTGCCTCACTGTTAATGTTCTCTTCCACATTCAGACATTGCAATTTTCATGTATCTGTTCATTGAGTCATTTTTTCAACGAGTGCACGTTGAGTGCTTCTCTCAACTGCATTGACACTTTCCTAAGATCTGAAGACACAGTAACAAAAGCAATCAATAAAGGTTCCTCACTCCCGTGACATTTGCATGCAATGATTGCTAATGTTATGTGCCCAAAAGGTTATGCACTTGGTGAGATTATGTAGATGTACAATTAAAGTCAAAGACTAACCTATGTATTAATGTGAATTCAGAGGGAAGACTTTAAGTAAGAGCCCAATTACATTTGAACCATACAAAAGAGATGAGTTTAAGGGCCTCCATATAGACTTTTAAAAAGATATCAACTCTAGTGGGAGGCATAAACTAATGTAATAGATGTTAATACATGTTTGGAGGGGAGCACTTTAGGGCTTGTTTTACTATTTCATGGGATGTGAGTCTATCAGGAAATGGATGCCCAAAACACAATGTACAATTTAGAGTTCCCTAAGGGAAGAGTCATAAATGGCACTTGCAAAATGAACTCTGAACTCTGAGCTCTGCCTATAATGTGGAATATCAAAACAGTATTAAAGAAATGCACCTACTCAAAAACCGTTTCCCCTGATCAATAGTCTAAGGAACTGGATGGATACTTTCTACCAGTAGAACACACACCTTCATTAAATTGTGATGCTTTAAGAATTTGTCCTAACAAAGAAGAATTCTGCCTTTTATGTATAATGCTAAGGTGTCAAACTAGAATAAGGAGAGCAAAATTATAGAGACATATCAGGGCAATCCTGGGTGGAACTGAACAGGAATAAAAAGCTCTACAGAGAACCAAATTGCTTCCCCAAAACAATGAACTAGATGAAACTGTGAGGGCAATGTATTAGCTGAGAATGTGTTAGAATGCGTTAGAATCCCAACCTCACACTAGTTCTGGAAGGATGTAGACATCTTTGTGGATGACAAGGATGAAAAGAGGAGACTGTCTTCTGTATATATATGTTAACAGCATTGTGTGTTTGCATCTCTTATCACTTTAGACTTGCACAAAGCAACTTCTCAAACACCAGTTTCCTTAATCTATTTCTTCTGTAGTCATGAGCAATGAGTAGCAATCTCTTCCTTGGAGTCATCATTATGTTTTAAGAACCAACCACAGGTGACCTCTAGCTGTATCTAGGAAAAATGAGGGATGCCGAATCTCATTTGCATCCATGAATATTGGGCTTCCAGCCTGTGTTCTTTAAGCTCTTGGTGTGGGAACTGAACAGTAACAATTTGTAAATCTTTTAAAGAAAGGTGAAAATCAGCGAAGCAGCTGTCCTAAAGCCCTGATGGCTCACAGATTAGTGGCCTGCCATTAAGAAGCTCCTGGCATTGGGTCAGGGAGTTGGAGCCATAAACATTATCAGCTAACGCTGAGTTTCCTGGAGCCGTAGAAAGAAATGAGTTTGTTACTACTTCTGGTATTAATCATAATAAGTGCTTTATCTAAGCCTGTCATGTTTAGTTTCTCGGTGCAATTTACCTCTCAGGCACACTGTTCACGGTATCAGCTGGCCTTATCTTTTAACTTATAGTCTTCAAGTGCCTAAATGTATTTCCTCCAACATTCCCACAGTTAACACGACAAAGTCAACATGTGGTATTTTAAGACAATGCTGGACCATGTTATGAAAGACAGAGCTGCTGTGACCAGACCACTCCTAGCACCTGTTGAAAAGCTTACCAGACAGCTCTGATTTTTGGGCTAATTGTGATTTTTAAACGTTGAGTCCAAGCATGTGCATTAATAAACGCATTTGCCTCATGTGTTACCTTTGGCGAGAAAATAGAATAGAGATCTCCTGATCCTATATCCTGTATCCTGCTCATAGTTCATCACCTGACACTCATTAGTCAATGCAGTCAGATGGCTCAAGAAAGATGGGAAGATGAAGCCCTGCTTCTCCAAATCACAGACTAGCAGGAGGGGCACAGTCAGCCAGCAAGAAATTCAAGAGAGTAACAGGGCAGAGATGGACATTTTGGCAAACGTTGTCATGAGGGGGAAAGTGTGTAGTTCCTTATAAACCTAGTCCTCAGGTCACATAGGAGGGAGAGGTATACCTGAAAGTAAGATATGCCTTGAAGCTTAGACAGCTAATAATATTCCACTCTGCACAACCCTATTTCATTGTAGTCCTCTTATGATCTGCTAATAATCCTTTATAATTAAGCTTCCAGGATAATATTAAAATGTAATCCACCTGAACACCAATCGCAGTGTCTTTCAAGGGCTGAAGTGGTTCTTGCTTCCAGCCCTGCATGACAATCACCATGCAGCTTTAATTTCACATTTTTAAATGGTTTGCCCCAAGATTTAAGGAAAGTTTATGACTTATTTCAATCCATAAACACAGTGGAATCAGGACTTAGCTAAACCCACACTGTTAAAAGTTTGTCGAAGGTATAGGCATCATGCCTTCCCATTTTTTCCTTCTCTTTCAAGCTAAAAATATCTGCAGCATCCCCACAGGAGAGAGAGGGAAGTCCTCTTTCAAGCAGAATCCTGTGGAATGTTCACAGTAAAAAAAGCTGATCATGCCATACACTGCAAATTAATGGCATGGAACAATTAAAGAAATGTGATTATTTTATGTGAAATTAAACCTTACTCCTACATTTAAACATTTTCATTTCTTCTCTTTTAGCATATTATCTCCCTCAAAGCTTTATAAATCTGATTTTTGTCCAAAAGCTGAATGATAACTTGAACCAATAATAATTATCAGGAGGAGCACATTCAAAATGTATTACTTCAAGTCATGCAGTCATATATTCCAATACAACTTGGTTATGAACATAATATATTGCATAAATCTACTTCAGAAACTTGTTCCTGGAATATTATAAATATTGATGCTGGAGTTAATGTAGTGTTTCAAAATGTAATATCTATTTCACCTGACAAAATTTAGCCTATTGCAAAAGTCAAAGTCAATTCTCTAACCACAGATAGAGACAGTGAGTAGGGACTGAAGAGGCCATCAGAGACCAGTCTTCTAACTCCGCCCCTCACGTAGCAATAAAAGAACTGGAGTGACAACTATAGTGTCCTGATTTAAAACCATGGGTTTTTTACTAAAATAGAAGAAAATAGCCAACTATTGTATAATCTTGTAAAACGATGTTATTTAACTTATAATTCACAGAAAACAAAGTGGCATTTGTGTAGACTTTTTACGAAGTAGGAAAACAGGATGTTCTCAGATGCAAAATAATGCTGCTATGATTGAATCTAGATTAGTGAAGTGCTAGGAAAAGAAGATTTCTCTCCTCGAGTAGCTGTTTGGGAAAGATTACAATCAGACAGTTGAGAAAATTTAAACAATTCTGTCGAGGAGGAGTGTTTATTTATATATTTTTAAACAAAAGCAATGAACAAAATTCAAAGGGCATGACTTCTACGTATCATTTAAACCATCTAAAATAGCTCACATCAGGTCAATGGTAATAACTCCCTTGTGAGTTTTCTAAGAAATATTGAAAGAGAAACATCTATTTTTATAGATGCTTTATATAATACAATCCTCAGCATCAAGAACATCAGCCTGGGAATAGTAAAGGGGCATTTCGCATATGTTAACTGTGTTCCAGGCACTGTGACAAATGATGATGGCATTTAAAATAAGGAAGAGGAAGAGCAGGAGAAGGAGGAAGAAGAAACCACAGAGAATCCATCTTCCAAGAGCTGTTATTCTAAAAGTCTTAGAGATGTGGGAGGGTGAAGAAGAAAAATGAGGAGAACAGAGAAAGAGCAAACTAAACACAGAACAGAACTCAGGTGCAAAGGTGTTTGGGATGACGCAAAGACAAGGTGAACTCTGAATTGGCTGAACAGATGGCACAGGGGCAAGCAGCGATGGTAAATAACTGCAGAGTGTCCACTTTCCGTCGGTGCATTTGAATAAAACATTTTAAAATATTGTACCTGCAGCTCCAGATAATCAGTCCAATGCAGCATACAGTTTACAGTCCATATAAAATGAAAGACAAAATCAACTGAAGTACGGTATGCCTGTAACAAAATTATAAGTCAAAAGTACAAACCACCAAAAAAAACAAAACAGCAACAACAAAAAATCCCACACTGAAAAGGCCAGAGGCAAGGTAAGGCCTAACTGAATCTTGACTAGCATGGGATATTCGACACTTGGTAAAAGGTGGGTGCTATGTGATATGGTAGTGCCCAGCCTGGGATTTAGAGTTCCAATGCCTGCATTCAAATCCTAGCTCTGTTGTTCCCCAGGGTTGTGAGCAAGGTAAGAGACCTAACCTCTATAAGCCGTACTTTCCCTACTAGGTATACTCTGAAAAACCTTTCCCTCCAGCACAAACCAACTTTGGAGTTGATATCCATTCCTTGACTTCAAATTCCTCTTGCATTATAACCTGTTTATTTATGTCCTATTTATTCACATTCAATCTTATGCACATCAGCTACAGACATTCAGATGTATAGTGAATTTAGCAGTTTTGGGAATTTGCCAGCCATGTGCTCTCTTCTCATTGAAATAAATTTTGATATATATTCCATTCCATTTATTTTTAGGTGTTTCTATCATTTAAAAACATTTGGCTTTGTAATTTTAAACTTTGAGCTTCAAATGTTTAACCAACTAATACAATTACCAAACATAATTGCCTAGTAGAATTTCGAAGTGGCCGGCTAATAATTAGCACTAACTGAATCATGCTTCTCTTCACAGTTTGACTCCAAGGGCTCCTAAGCTCAGCAGGCTTATGTAAACGCTTTCTGGTGCATTTGCCTGCCTGTTACTGATATATTTAAATTAATGCATTTATACTCTATTTAATTACTTTCTTTTGACTATGGGCATGTTTTTATATTACACTTTCAAATTCTAGTTAATCTTTAAAAGTATTTATTAAAATTGACACTAGTTTTCTTTGCAAATTTTCTTTGATATCATAGAAATGGCAAGTAGTGTTCACATTGCTCTCTAGTTGGTAAGTAATGTAGCATTTAGGAGTAGGCTTCTTTTGGTGGTGTAAAATCAATCTCATTTTTCTAATTAAGAAGATTATCCTTAAGTCATTAACAAATTGAAATTTTCTTCTTCATCATCTGTATCATATTAAATCCATAGGCAACACAGAATGTATTCATATTATTGAAACATTTATTTTTAAATGGTCGCATATTAAGTTACCAAGAAAGCAGCAAGAAAATTCTAGAAGCAGGAATTTCATAGCCATTTTGTGAACATAATTTAATAAACTTAAAAGAACAATAACAGTTAAAATTATAAAGGGTAAATAAGCAGAATAAATAACAACAATATGCTTAGCTCATACATGAAAGTTTTTATTATGTATGTAATATAATATGCTTACCACATAAAAAGCTTTCACAAGTAAATAAAAGGTTTCAAATCAATGAAGTAGTAAATAATAGAAAATAAGCAAAGAAATCAAAATAAAGTAATGGCTAATAAAATTTATTTGCTCTCAAATTCAAAACCAACAAAAATATGAAAGTCAAGCTAGTGGAAGAGACTGTGGGAGCTAATAATAATATGAGGGGGCAAATCCATAAGTGGGTGCCCCCCTTTCAGAAGGCGTCTTGGCGCTGTTTGCGGAAGCTTTAAACACAGATACCATCTACTTTACTCATTTCACCTCGAAAAACTTATTCTGAGGAAATGATTAACATGCGTGCAGGAAGAATCAAAGGAATGGACAGCTGAACGCTGTCTTGTCTATCCCAATTTTGAATTATTGTCAACATATTGATTTACAATAGAATACTCTTGCAATATATAAGCAAATGGTTTGGCGGATAATTTTTAAGAACAGGTTACACATTAAGTACTAAATAATCCTGTTAAGGAAGTCAAAACATCAAAGTGGTGGAGGCTGGTCAGAGATAAGATTCCATCAACCAGCAGTTCCCGTGTGTTCATTCCGTCTACACAGTTCAAGCTCAGACCACCTTGTTGTTTTTAGTCTGTAATTTTATTCATATTTTTAAAACAATTATTACTTCTTTAACAAAAGGGTGATAAGTTTGTGTACTGGATAAAGTATCTTCCAAGTATTAGGTCAGTCTGCATGAGAAGAGGCCCAAACCGCAGGACTTCCCTGGACGGATTTCATTTCAAACTGAAAACATCTACATTCTGCTTCCAGGGTTCTAAAGTTGCCCCAATATTCATGGGCAGAAAGCAGGAAATTCCTGATAGGAATTGGTTTCCTCATCTTACTTCCTACCAGCAAGCATGGTTTCTCTGAACATTCTTTACTCCTTGGACAAAATGTCCTATCTGATTTATTCAGGAGGCTCTAATTATGTCAAATTTCACTAGAGACTGAGACCCACTAAAGACTTAAGTGTGATCAGTCTTGTTTACCACCGTTTAGACCAAGACTTCAAAGGTCCATGAATTAGCCCAGTGCTGTTTAGATTTGGTACCAACTACAAACATACCGTAATGTGCAGAGCTGATAAGAGATGTGATCAATAGCCAGATAACACCCCACAGCTGGTGCTGTAGAAAGGAGAGATGAGCAAAAATGGCCTGATGTTCCCAGCATTTGTTTATAGCCTATTGATCAATTGTGAAAGCAGAGTCGTGTGTTCCAAATGGCCTGACTGCTCAGGCCAAAGTTTCCTATAGCATTATTATCAGACAACAATCCAGAGTAGCTGGAGGATTTTAGTATGTGTGTGCATGTGTGTGTCTGTGCCTGTGTGTGTCTGCATGTATGTCTGAATGTGTGCGTATGTCTCTACGTGTGCATCTGCATGAGTGTGTGTCCCTGTGTGTGTTGTCTGTGTGTGTGTATGCCTCTGTGTGTGTCTATGTGTATGTGTCTCTACGTGTATGTGTATGTCTATATGTGTGTCTGTGTGTATGTGTCTCTGTGTAGCTGTGGCTGTGGTTGTGTGTGGATCTGCATGTGTGTGTATGTCTGTGTCTGTGTCTCAATGTGTATCTGTGTGTACACATTATTTCAATTTAGTAGTATTTTCAATGATATATTTTGCCATTTCCTTAGAACCATTCTGAAAATACAATCTTCGCTATCTAAGTCAAATGCAAATAAAAAGTTGTTCAATTCAAGCTCTGAAATATCTCAAGACAAAGAGTATGAGAGCTTTAAAATTAATTCACTCAGTATCTCAAAGAATCTAAATCACCTTAAAAATGTGTTTATTTTGTGTGCCATTTGGAGAACTTGCAAGAGTCAGTTCTCGCCTTTCTACCAAGGGGTTTCTTAGGTCCTCAGGCTTGGAGAGGCAACACCTTTTCCTACTGAGTCATTTTGCTAGCCTATTCAAGCTTATTTTTTTTAACATGAGAGCTCTAGATATAATTCTAATATGAAGACTAAGTATTCTTTTTTGGGTGAACCTTAAGCAACTTGATACATTTCTTTAAAAATTTATCACTCAGTGATTGCTGATTATAGGGCTTAACACTGGGAGTTCAGTATTTGCTGAACTGGACTGATCGTAGTCTATATGTGAAACTTCACCTAAGCTTTACACCAACAGCACCCACAGCAACAAATGCAACACCACTGGGAAAGATGTTCCCCTTGTCAAGGGGAGGGGACTAAATGATACAAAGTAAGTTCTAGCCAGAGAATGGGAGAGTTGAGTTTGAAACAAGACAGTCCGTCTCTTCACGCCTGTGCCTTTGTAGAACCATTAAGAAAATTTTCTTGCACTTTGAATCTGTGTGTTAAGGTACACATCTTTAAACGTCTTTATTCAGTATGTTCTTAAAAGTTACAAGTGCCATGTGGAGGTTACTTTAAAAAGTCAAGGTATTTTTTAAATCATATATCCTGGCCTCTGGCTCCAAGGGAGAGAATCAGTTATCACCCATGACCAGTCCTCAGATTAGATTCCCCAAAGTATCTCAATACTGAGTTTACATTCACTGTGGTAATAAAGCTATATTTCAAAAACCGTTTAGTGGTACTGGATACAAACTTATAGAAGACTTTTTAAGACTTTTATGGCAGAAGTTCAATGAAATTTCATCTTGTCTCTCTGATTTTAGATTTCATTAGTTATCAAAATTAAACATCACAAATTGGCCAGCTTTAAAACAAGCTTTATCTGCCCGGGTGTTGTTTGACATCCAGTTGCTGATGTCACCTGCAGCATGAAGTCAGCTGCAGTAATTAAGTTTCAGTCTCCTGGGGTAGAGAATTTTCACAGCAGTGAAACAAATACTTAATGAATTAAAATGAATAAAAGAAAGGACACAGGCCAAGGAAGAAGAAAGGGGACGAGTTGAAAAGAATGCCGACAAAAACAAAACAAAAATGTTGGATAAGAATGCCTTTTCTAAGCATATTATTTTTACCTTTTGAATAGGAAATAAGCCAAATGTTTATTTTTAAAACTACTTACTCAAGAAGCAAAATGCTTGTATTTGTTGCATAAAATGTAAGCTACAATTAGACATACAAAAATACATCCATCGTCAAAATAATTAAATTTGAGTGCCACTTCAATTTGGTTAGGTTAGAAACCATAAAGTGATTTGTGTGTGTGTGTGTGTGTGTGTGTTTATATCTGCAAGTCCACTTACTTCCCTGAAGTCACATCTGGGTGTTAGTTTTGCGTAAGGAGCATTCCTGTCTTTCATCTTTTGATCTGTGGGTGGGAGTTGGTGGGGAGGGGGAAGGCTCGTCCTTCTTCTTCGAAGAAAGCCTATGATTAAATGGGACAAAACCAAAGATGCTCATTAGAAGTCATAGTGAGTCCCACCACGCTTGGAGGAAAAGTTCAGATTCCTTACCCAGAGGCTGCCTTGAACTTACTTCCTCCTGGAGACATCAAGATAACTCACCTTCTCCACACTGGAAGAGCTGACTGAAGTTTCAGTGAATTTCCCAGGCAAATTTAGTGGACCTTGAAATGTGCCTGGGAACAGTGTCTTCATGCAAGATCTTTCCCGCTGTGGACTCTTGATGCTGCCGAAGCAGGTAGACTCAGATGTGCTGGGAAGGTAGCGTGTTGTTCTCTTTGCCTAAAGGAAGAGTGCTTTTGAGGACTTTTTTACCTTCTTAATTGAATTGCTCCACTTTAATTCTTACTCAATTAGACGTTGTTTAGATGCCAGGCAACATTAATTTACATTTATGCATTTGGAAATTTCATCTAGTTATTTGTTCATATCAGAATCATTTGAGACCTGTCTGTAAACAATATTCAAATTCACTGTCATGCCGCAAGATTTAGTGTGTGTACGTGCATATACATGTGTTGGGGGAAGCCGGAGATAAAGAAAAGGTAAATTGGAAAAGTCATATCAGTAATTAACGAAGAGCGAGACCTTGTAACAACCAAATTGGTTTTCTTTTTGCCCTGCTCCTCGTCTCTTCCTTGGTTTTGACCTCAGCCTGACAATTAGGATGTGTTAGTGGGTGACTGTGTGGTTCGGGGTGAGGGGGTACATGTATTTTCACAGAAGACTTCAGAGGATTAAGACCTCTCAGTGTTGATGATCCGTCTGCTTCTTCGGGGCCCATATTTTGGAGGGAGTACCATGTGATTTCACATCGGAGTGTTCATAACCTGAGTTCTTAAGCTGTGTATGAAACAGATTTCAAGGGATCCAGCCCTGATTAAAACAGTTAGCCTGCTCACATCCCCCTATTTACTGTGGATTACGGGGAGGGAAGTAGGGGTTAAATCTGGAGGTCTTCCTGCTTCCCCAGAGGTTAACCTGGCAGCCAGCTTGGCACCCGCGGAGAGCTGACAGGTAGCAGGATTTGTCTAAGCAGGCTGCCTGAGAGCCAACAAGGCGAACTGAAGCTCTGGATTACTTCTGGATTATGTTGTCAGAGTGAAGGCTGATGGACAAACTGCAGAGGAATAAAACGCAATCTGTTTGGGGAGAGAGGCAGCGTGCATAGCTTCCATTTTTCAAGAAATGACAAGAAAAATCATTAATAATTTGTAAATCCGTGTCCATTAACTTTTCTCTTTGTTTCCCCAGACAGCCTTTTTAACATGAGTTTGCCACTGTCCTATATCTCCCCTGCCTGGTGACAGATGGCAAGATAGATATGAAATTGGATTCATAAAATAATACCTCCGTTTCCATGAAAGACACTCTGTTCTCCTAATACCATGCTGTCCCGCACTCCACACCAAGGACGGAAGGCAACTTTGACACCAAGATAGCCAAGTACACATGTTCTCTCTCTTCCCTCTGTGATAAATTTTTAACATAATGACAACACTTAGTAAAATAAGCAAAATAAAGTAAATATCATGACACTATTACTATGTGCATTATGGTGATAAAATGTGGTGCATGGTATCTCCCCCCATCCCCCCTGCTTCTTTTCCTTTTTCTTCATGAAAGGGCTTAAGAATTAGTCTCAGGAGCTATCTGAGGTAGTTCGTAGCTATGAATATTCAATGGGCTTTACTAGAAATAAATGTGATCTCTGTATAAGAGATGTTTTGTGCTTGTAGGGCAGGAGTCAGAAACTTTCTTCAAGAATATTGAAGTATTTCAATTTACTAACATGTCTAACATTCTTTAATAATTTCAGGGATTTGATTCTCTCTCCCTCAAAAGTTGTTTAATGTACATTAGCACTTCCTAATGGTAAAAGTTAACAACTGTCATCAGACAATAGTTCTCTGATTAAGGTGAAACTAGAAAATACTTTCTAACTCTTCCCGAGTATCAAAACTGCAAGTATTTGAATATCATGGGTTTGATCTGAATTATCATCACTACTTTATAATAGCTAAAGTAAATGGCACTTTGAGGATAACGAAACCAACATTCAAACACTTATCAGAAGTATACAGGTTGTTTATTTATGCTCCTCTCGATGATTTCGTAACAAATTTCCTAAGTAGAGTGGCTTTCTTCTTCACAGGAAAATGTTAGGTTCCAGCCCCTAAGACTGGGCACTGTACCCTACATCATAGAAAGAGAGGGTCTTTCTATGGCTTGGGCATAGTTCCCTCTGGCCTGTCCACCCTGCACAGCAAATATTCCACAGTAGAAAGGATATAATATCCAAACTATTGAATTCCATTTTAGTAAAAGAAATAACAAACAAACAAATAAATAAAGCTCTTAGAAATCTTTTCACAATTTTACTCTCCTAGATAATACTAATATGTGAAGCACACAGGAAGAGTGGCCAGAAAAATAAATGGATCAAAATTACTTATTTGGAATTACAGAACACAGAACAGCTTTGGGCTTGAAGATATGCAACTGTTTTAATATAGTCAACTAATTCAGTGTGCATACAAACAAGTGTTCAAATCTGTGTTTGCTTCCAAACAAGTTTAGCATTGACCATCTTTATGCAATACATCATTTACGCCAGTCAGTGACATCAGTTGTGTCACCTGGGTGCACGTGACCCACTTGAGCACGTGGTCGCACAGCCTTTCCTTACCCATTAAAGTCAATGACCATTAAAAACAACTCTGACATCTTGGTCGTCATTTTCCATGTATAGTATTGAATACAGCTTCATGGAGAAATCAGAGTTTTGCTTTTCCCTGACAAGAGCCTTGAAGCCGTGTTCTCCTTCATTGAGAATCAGTGCTTACTGCCTGGTTCCATCTTGGCAGAGAATCTTTGCTGCACACCTGGAACCCCTAGGCAGAAGCCACATGTCACAGCACCCTAAATCTCAGGTCATGCAATTCTGTTCTCATCAATCTCAGAACAAGCTAGCCATGAATTTAGTTGTGAAAGTAAAGAAACTTTTTTGTTTTCTTGTTTGTTTCTAAAAATATATAAGCACTAAAAAAAAAACCCAAGTAATTACATTTCATTTTAAGTGGTAAAATAACAATGAAGACAACTAAATCCATGAATAACTGCTTAGAAAATCATGTTGAAATAGAAGCAAAGCTTATGGAAAACCTCAAAGGATGTTTGTAAAATAAGAGAACTTTATTTAACTGCCATCAACTTTATGTACACAGAAGAAGCAGTGGAAAAACAAACAAATGGGCTATGGTTTAGAGTTATATTAAAAACTCCAAATATTTACAGTTTTAAATATGCTAAAAGATTGGCAGAGGAAAATGAGGCTTTAAAAGATATTATATGGCGGTAATTACTGAATCACTGAGAGAAACCCTCTGCAAGGAAGAAGTCAAAGCAAGTTGTTGCCCTTTTCCATTTTCTCAAACCTAAGAGGCCACCTAAATATTTTAAGCCAAAGGCTATCTGCCTTTGCCACAACTATGCAAATTGATATTATACAGGCTTAGATAAATCCTCAGTGCTGAACAAAGAAAAGATGGAAGGGTAGAAGAGAAATTAGAGAATCCTGGAACTCCTTAAACTAGTTGGCTTTATTAGTGGGATCCAACCACTATGGTACAGTATTATCCCTTCCCTCTCCTCTTTGTGACAGACCTCAGACCTTTAAAAAGGAACAAAAACCTTTCCAGACCAGGAAGTGTCTGTCTGGAGATGGGAATCCTGTTTTAATCACCTATCAAACAAAATGATACTTGAGTTGGCAACAGGCATATAAACTAAGAGTCCTTGGAAATTGCCCCATCCTCTCCAGATGAGATGCTGTCCTGGAGGAGAAAAGAACAGAAGACTGAGAAACCTACTCCTGTTTCCGGAAGCTGGCTATTCTGAAGCTAGCTAAAATGCCAGATCACAAACAGAATGTTGAGAACACGGGTTAATTATTGATGCTATTGGCCTACATATGATAGTCAAGGTAAAAAGAATAAATTATCTCACCAACAGCAAGCGTAAAGAATTTTAAAAGAACATGGCAAAAATGAAACAAAGATTCACATATGAAAACAATGACGAAGAGTGACCACCAAACATAAACAGAATAAGAGCAAAAACATTATAAGAAGCTGAAAGAAAGGGTATTAGGTCGAGTGTAAGAATAGAAACTCACTAACACATCAAGGTCGAGTGTAGGAATAGAAACTCACTAACACATCAAGCAGATCTGGGCAGAAGACAGCAGCAGAATTCCTCTTACCATAGACCTTTCTTTCTTCAGCTTTATGCTTTTACCAGTAAAAACATTTTTTTTTACCACTTACCCAATAAATTCTGCTAAACTGAGCAATATTAATAGTCCACAAGGACAAGTTCAGTCAGGAGAAACACATTTTCTGTCCTTTGCTTTGGCACGCACTAGTAATCTTGTGCTTTGTACAAAACTAGAACTTTGTACCAGTACAAATTACAACTCTGTGCTTCTGTACCCCTTTTTAATATTATAAGCACTAATCGCCTTGTGGATACGATTGCACATATTGATAGAAAGATTGCAACCTATTTTACATATTAATCTGTACCTGACCTGTTAAAACAGCAAGCCTAGCTAAGCATCGTTTATCTACGAAAACATCTGAAGTCTAACTTGCCATATGTGACAGCGTCAGTGGGTTTGACTAATGGGATCTCTAAGAAATAACAGTTTCTTCTGTTATTTTTTCTTTTTATTATGCACTTCCTTACATGAAAAACAATGAAGAAAAGTTGAGAGTATTATTAGGCCCTTGCAGAGATAAAATGGCAGAGCCAAGTAGACTACAAAAAGACATTGTTATTTATGAATAAAAAATATCTGAGAACAGGGAAAGGAAATGACTAATATTATTGAAAGAACAAAAAGCAAGAAGTCAGTATCAGAGCTGTCCCTGTGGCCACCATTCATAGTGGTGCAGTCCCTGGCTGTGAAGTTTTCAAAGCACCTTTTAGTATATATTGAATTAGGAATGTAAGCCACAAAATAGTCATCGCCATAGCTACTATTAATTATAAAAGTAACCATTACTATACTGTGCACGTTTGATGAGGAAAATCAGTCATTATAAAAGCAATAATTTTCTGGGGTCACCTAGCTCAGTAAATGTGCTATGAAGGAAAGTATGCTTCTCCATCCTCATCTCCAATGCAAGCACTACACCCAGAACATTGGGAGTCTATGCAGCCACAAGTAGATAATGTTTACTTTTGACCACGCCATATTCTCTAAGAAGCCATGATATCATTTTAAGTTAAAGCAATTAACTTAAAGTAAGTTTTAAAACTTCAACTAGGGTAAGAGGAAACATCAAAGTAACATTTCCAAGATGGCTAAGGATATGAAATATCTTTAAATGTTACTCAACCTTTTGTTCTTAATCTTTTTAATATTTTGTTTATAGCTGGGCTGTGGTGGTGTGCACCTTTAATCCCAGCACTCTGGAGACAGAAGCAGGAGGATCTCTGTGAGTTCAAAACCAGTCTGCTCTACAAGGCTAGTTGCAGGACAGCTAGGGTTGTAGCACAGAGAAAACCTATCTCAAAAAACAAACAAAACTGTTTATTTCATGCCCCACCTTTTAATTGTGTTGTTTATTTTTTGATATTTAGTTTTTATGGATTCTTTGTGTGTTTTAGATACTAACCTGCTGTCATATGAATAGCTGGTAAAGAATTTTTCCCCACTCTGTAGGCCTCCCTCACTCAAATGATGGTGTCCTTTGCTGTACAGAGCTTTTCCTATTTACTATTTGTGGTCCTATTTGCTAATTGTTGATGTTAGTGCCTGAGCTACAGACATCTTATTCAGAAAGCCCTTTCCTGTATGAGTTCAAGTGTGTCGCCTTTTCTCCTCCATCAGATCTAGAGTATCAAGTCTTCTGTTGGGATCAATAGTTGTGGATAATTATCCAGCTTTACCAGCACCATTTGATAAAGATACTATATTTTTTTAATGTGTATTATTGACTTTTTTTTTCTTTTGTCAAAAATCAGATGGCTGTAGGAGCGAAGATTCATCTGTGAATCAGGAAAGGAGTATCCTTATTCACCACTAGCATGAATACAAACTTCTTTCGCTTCTCTGGAGATCAGTAAGAATGTGTCTTTAAACTATAGAAATAGATCTATCACATGACCCAGCTATGCCACTCTTGGGCATCTACTAAAAGAGTTCTATATCTCATCCATGCTCATTACTGGTCTATTCAGAACAGTCAGGAAATGGAAGCAGCTTAGATGTCCACCCACTAATGAATGCTACTGGAAATGTGATACATTTACACAGTGGAATATTACTAGGGCTTAAGAAAAATGAAATTTGCAGATAAATGGATGGAAGTGGGAACAATCACTCTGAGTGGGGTAGCCAAGATCAGAAAGATGAATGCTCCATGTTTATGTCATTTGTGGACATTAGCTTTGACTCTTCAGATATGTATGTTTTATTTGAAATACATACAAGTTGGAAAATTAGTAAGGCATCATGTGGAATGAGTCTTTCTCTGTCCTGCCAGCCAGCTCCCAAATAATGAACCTTAAATTAATTATGAAAGATTGGCCTTAGCTTAGTCTTGTTTTCAACTAGCTCTTATTGCTTAAATTAACTCATATTTTTATTAATCTAGGTTCTATCACATGGCTTTTGCTTTTATCCCACTTTGTGTGTCTAACTCATTCTGCATCTGGCTGGTGTCTCTGCCTTTCTTCTTTCCAGAGTCCTCTGTGTACCTGGAAATCCCACCTAACCACTTCCTGCTTCGCTATTGGCCATTCAGTTCTTTATCCCACCAATCACAGCAACACATCTTCACACAGTGTACAAATATCCCACAGCAGTCATAGGATAAAGGGCTTTCAGAGGAGGGTAGATAGAATGCAGTAACATAAAGATTTAGAAGCAATCATGCAGCAGTGGAGCACACACTCAGCAAGCAAAGGCAGGCGGATCTCTGTGAGGCTGAGGCCAGCCTGGTCTACAGAGTGAGTTCCAGGGCAGCCAAGGCTACACAGAGAAACCCTTGTTGAACTATGGACTACTCTGGGGTGGGGACAGACACTGCCTTCAGTTATGTACCCACTGATGAGCCTACCAGAGTCCAGTGAAATAGTTACAAACCTATGCTCACACAAACATCCCTGGTTATACACAACATAGGTGTAAACCATTGAAGGATCTCAAGGCATATGTGACCATCAATAAGCAAGATATGTATGTGTGTCTTAACTGTATGCTAACTAGTTGCCAGATCCTAAGCTAATTATTGAAGGTGTCATTGTGAGACAAGCTAATATGGTAAGAGATATTATGAAAATCCCAAGTAATAATTTTCTGAAAGGTATATTTACAATCCAACAGTTTTCTAATACAACAGAAGGAGCCTCCAGTAGTCAAGAGAGAGGGGATAGGTTCATAGTTTACAGTGTGAAGCCTTGAGCATTGGTCTTTCAAGGCCCTTTCATAGTCATAATTTCTGTCCCCCCCCCTACATTTTTGGGCCGGCCTAGCCTGTTTGTCCACACCCCAACATATATAATGCATTTATTGACTTAGAAGCTGGTAGAATTGGACTCTTCCCACCTCCTTCCATGTAAATATTTGCTGCACATATATAAACAGGGAAAGTAAAGATTTCCTTATGCCTACTTTCCTTTTTCTTTCACAGTTTTAATTTTCATACAATTCTTTAAGGATATTTATTTATTTCATGTGTGATAATAGACTCTATACTACATGGGTAATGGAGAGTCTATGTGCTTTACAGTTGTCATTTTTTAAAAAAAGGTCAAACACCATCACATCTGTCTACAGTAATCAGCAAAAACCTTTCTGAACCCTCAAAAAATTATAACAAAGTCATAGAAAACAGTTAAACATCTAGCCAGTATAGTGGCACATATCCGCAATCCCAGCTGAAGTGAGGCTGAGGGTGTTGCGAATAGGAGGCCAAATTGGGATAAATGGTAAGAATTTGTCTGGAAAAAAAAATAAAAGTAAAGATTAGGAGACAAAATAATTAGAATAAAAATATCTATTTTAAATTTTTACATGTAATAGAAATTTTTTCTGACACTTCCAAGCAGTTACAGAATTTTTTTTCTTTAATGACAGTATGGGCTCATAATAAAAATGCTTTAAATGTTTCCAGACAATTTGCTTTACTAGTCAATTAGCACATTCACTTGACAAGCGGGAGCTGGACATGTGAAGCCAGCCTTTAAGTGTCTTTCCCCCTTGCAAGGTGCTGAACAGCCTGAGCAGCTTAGACAGTGTCTTGCAGCCTTCTGCACTGTTCTGTTTCCCTGCAGATTATCCAAACACAAGTAGCGACTCAGAAATGCCCCAACTGAAGAGGGCGTGAGGTTAATTCTGTCTTTTCTAAGTTGACAGTAGAATGCAGCCTTCATTGCAAAATGTTTCTGGTAATCTTTTAATCCCAAATTAGGTCAATATTTTATCAAGTTAATCTAGCATGAAGATTAATTGCATTAGTTACACACATATGCACACACACAGGTTATTTGTTCTGGAAATACTTTTAGTCAAAGAGCAAGCCCTTGGTTATGATGGCAGTTTCTCACTCCGTCCAAAAACATAGCACATGTCTTTAAAACTTCATCCTTTTCCAATGCATATTTATCATTGTACAAGAGACATTGATTTTCCATTAATGTGCAGTCAAGACTGAAACAAGATAAAGGATGAGGGGCTTGTAATTACTGAAGCAATCACCATTCATAAAACTGCTTATGAAGAATTGCTTTTGATTAAAATGTTTTTTATAAACTAGCTCAGCTTCGGTCTCCTATTTCAGAGTACTTCTATTTATTCTCTTAAATGTGGTTGGTCCTATAAGAAAGTTGGTGATTTTATTTTTTGATCTTCTGTATTGCCAAGCATGTTTTAAAATACCATATCCAAAAGTATGGCCAATTATTTTAGAATGTTTCCCCAAAATACTTACCAGTTTTGAAAACTGAGTTAAGATTTCCCCTCCCCACCCATTTTATGCTTATTATTATTATTATTATTATTATTATAAAAGTAAGGTTTGGGGTGAAATTTATTCAAATGGCATATCTGCTAGCAGAAGACAAAATGGATCCTTTCTCTCAGGATCTCTTACAAAAGTCTATCTGGCCATTGAAAACCCCTAAGCACCATTCAAGCAGTTTTAGAGCCCCCATCTCAGGCACCATTCCGGTGGCTTTAAAGTTCCCTCTCCACTCCCCATCATCCGGGTGGTTTTACTGCCCCCACCCCACCCTCATTTGCAAGGCAGAGCTCACATCGTGCTTCAGCCGCCATCCGGTGGCCTTCTCCAAGAGTCCTGCCAGTTATGAGGATTCCACAGACAGGGTTTGAGAATAGAACATGTCAGAATTTAGCTTTTGTCTTCAAATATTAGTTTTCTGGCATTCGTCATTAATGAAAATGATAAGTAAAAGGATCCGGGAAGGTTTTCATATAACTAGTCTTTTGATTAATGAACAGATTAAGACCAGATCTCTCTTGTGAAGAACAAATGAGCATCAGCACTCTCAGGCTGCGTGGTTGAACGCATTGGGAGGTAAAGTTCAGAGTCCTGAATGTCAGCCTCTTGGTTATTGCAAGGCTGTAGCAAGCTGTGCTGAGAAGGCGTGCCAAAGGGTTCTCTAATCTCCACTTAACCACGGCGCAGCATTCTCACGATATTAAGAAAAACCTACTTCAACTTGTTAAAAGTCACCCAAGGGCATAGTGCACCTAAACTGAAAACATATCTCAGAAAAGAGCCCTGTAAAACATAGCCAGATAAAACCAAAAGAAAGAGTGAAAGCCAAAACCGGCTATGAGGGGAGATGCTGGGTGTATTTCTTTACTCTGGTCTAATAAACCAGATGTTTTACTATCTATACATATGTATAACACCCTGTTGATGTCTCAAATGTACACCATAAAATTTATTTGTTTGTTTGTTTTGTACAAAGATAATTTATCTGAGTATCGTGGCTCACATTTGTGCCATTGAAGAGCTGAGGCAGGAGGATTACTATGAGTTCCAAGCCAGCCTGCGTTACACAGCAAGCTCCAGGCCAGCCTGGGGTACACAAAGTGAGGGACTGATGTGACAAAAATTTTAAAAAATTATTAAGAACAAGCAAGCAAACAAACCCTTAAAAGTACATATTGATTTATGTTTCTTAGCTTTCAGTCTCAAAAAATTCCTACATGAATAATGAATAAATCCTCTTTTCTTACCTCAGGTCCCTAACCTGAAGTAACGTTAGATAACAGTGTTAATAGAAACATGCAGCCTTCTATTCCCCTTTCATGATGACTTTAATATAACTAATATACATATACTCTTATATATTCAGTAAGTAATCGAAGTAAACTTATCGAAAGACAATTTTAATCTTCATTTAGTATTACAGGTACAAAAATAAATTTTTCTTGGGTTTTAAGATTTCGCTATGTAATACAGAAATATACACATATTTTATCATAGTATTCTACATGTTTGTATTGTTAAAACCTTATAAACGTCCTGCCTGATCAAGACATTTTTATCTGCCTTATTATTTTTAATCTCCTGAGCAATGTGGCTTCATCTCTCTTAAACAATTGATCCTTACCAATTACTTACATGCCCCAGAATCAAATCTGTTTGATATTTAAAGACTATAAAATGCAGTCTTGACAATATATCTTAATTGCCAAATGTAGTAATAGCAAACAAACAAAAAGCAACAGCATTCTTAACATTCAGCATCCTAGCTTCTGTGTGCACCAGTCCTCAGGGGTATGAAGCCAGGGGTCATAATGACCTGGAGGAGCTAAAATCCTGGGTGCTATCGGGGGCTTTTGGCGATTTTTTTCATTCTCCTTTTGTCTTGGTTTCCTTATCCACAAAGCAAGAATAACAAGCTAAGGATAGCTTAGTATTTAAGAAATGAACTATGTTCAATACTCGATAGGAATTTAGTGTGTTTAACTAGCTAGTGCTATTGTCATTATTATTTAGACAATCTGTAAGAGCTAAGCATAAAAAAATTCTAAATATAAAGGCTGGAGTATTTTTCTTGTTAATTTTATGTCTTCTGGACTCAGGGTTAATCATCAGAGAGGAGGGAGCCTCAATTGAGAAAATGCTTTCATAAGAGCAGGCTATAGGCAAGCTTGTGGGGCATTTTCTGAATTAGTGATGGATTAGGGAGAACCCAGTCCAACATGGGCGGTGCCATCCCTGAGCTGATGGTCCCGGGTCCTATAAGAAAGCAGACTGAGCAAGCCATAATGAACAAGCCAGTAAGCAGCATAACACACACACACACAAACACACACACACACACCCTCTACATCAACTTCTGTCTCCAGGTTCCTGTTCTATTTGAACTCCCATTCTGACTTTCTTCAATAACAGATTACAATGTTGAAGTATAAACCAAATAAACACTTTCCTGCCCAACTTACTTTTTGCCCATGGCATTTCATTGCTGTAGTAGTAACCCTATTTAGGATAAGTATATACATTTTACAAACATACAGGAAAGAGTCATAAAGATGAGCCCTAAGGAAGAATTTAAAAGTTGCCTTGAGTGGGAAGAGGAGCAGAAAGGACTAGAAAACATACTGGAGAGGAATGCAAACACAGCACCAAGGGAGATAGATGTGGACGTGATGAGATGTTCTGAGGAAGCACTGGCAAAAAAGAAAAACATTGTAGGCAAGAGTATCAGAAACACCAGGCTGTGGGAAACTGCCTTTCACCCTGAAGACTTTGCAACTGATTTATGAATGTTCTGAATGCTCCTTAAAGGAATTTGGACTTGATTCA
Source organism: Ondatra zibethicus (assembly GCA_004026605.1). Classification (NCBI taxonomy): domain Eukaryota; kingdom Metazoa; phylum Chordata; class Mammalia; order Rodentia; family Cricetidae; genus Ondatra; species Ondatra zibethicus. The sequence continues at coordinate 90,035 of PVIU01000542.1, read as the reverse complement.
GCTGGGTAAGTGTCAGCCCTAGTTCAGAGGAGGACTGAACCCTCTCTCATGTCTGTGGTTTTAGATCACGAAGGGAAGGCAGAATGACCCCAGTGGGGAGCAGCGAGGGATAAACTCATATTTGGGGACAATTCATCCATAAGACTGTAGATCTGTGGTCACGGCCGTGGAACTTTAGAGATGGAGGAGTGTTGGAATACCCGGGACTCACTCTTCTGAGAAGGAAATGGGCATTGAGTTGGCTAGTGGTGGCTGACCCAGATGCCCTGGCCCCAGCTTTCCTCCTGCTTTTGATTCATACTCCTTCCTTACAAAGGGACTAATGGCATAGCAGCAATATTTTAAGACGGCTCCCTGTGCCGTCTAAGTAGACTGGAGTAAAAAAGAAAAGCCTTGAGGAAAGGGTGCTGTCGCGCGAGGCAAGAAGCCTCAGTGAGAGCAGAGGTGGCGTGTAGACTAAGAAGGGATACAGTGCAGAATGAAGCCAGCCACTCTTCCGCACCGCCCAGGCTCGGTTCTTACACAAAGGGAGGGGCGTTATCAGATAGTTGAGCAAAGCGCCCAAGTAACACTGTCATTGTTCCTCCTACACCTTATGGATGAAGCCCTTGACACACGGGCCACTGCCCCTCATATCAGAGATCAGACTAATGCATTCGTGCTACATCTAACATCTCCATCTGATTTCTCAATGAGTGTGACATTGATAAATGGGCCATAATTGGAGAAGCTGAATTTCTGCCAAATTTTACTTGATTTCCCTCTAAATGGGTGTGTTCATTACAAGCTTAAAGTTCAGAAGGTATCTTGCACCAAATTATGTGGGGTTTCTTGTTGTTTTACTTTTTCTACTAAAAAAAGAAAGAAAGAAAGAAAGAAAGAAAGAAAGAAAGAAAGAAAGAAAGAAAGAAAGAAAGAAAGAAAGAAAGAAAGAGAAGTGGCATTTTAACAGCTGACCCAGAATCCAGGGCTAAGGCAGCAAATGTGTAGCTATAGAGTCAAGTTAATAACTATATGAAGGATGATATATAGGATGTTGACATGGCTCATGCTCAGGATGTTGACATGGCTGCAGCTCAGGTTTAAGGAGTGAGCTGCATTGCAGAGAAAGTTCCAGGATAAACCCTCACAGGATTCTGACCTCCTCTATACACACACTTTCTCCCAATTATTCAATCAACCACTAACCTAGAAACTGCTGTGAAGGGCTTTTACAGACATAATTAAGGTCTCAAATCAATTGACATTAAAACAAAGAGAGCATAGAGATGGTCCTGTGCTAAAGCAATCTGTCTTCACTAGCTGGCTACAGAAAAGGAAGGTAAGAGATTGGGCAGCATAAAAACCTCCCATGAGACTGCACCCTTCGGAAAGCTGAACAGCATGGTAAAGTTGAAAGGGACCTGTGGGGAGAAGATGAAGTCCTGAGCAAATGTATATTATTGATACAAACATAACATTCCAGGACCCCAGTGTCTCAGACCCATGGGAATAACAAGGCTTTCCGTGGGTCAGGCTCAGAAGGACTGACCTCAAATGTTGATCAACTTTGACCTTTATTTAGCTAAGAGCAGTGAGTGCAGAAAGTGTCAATGATGGTGCCTTGTTCAAGACGTTGACATCATAGGCAGAAACTGTCACTAACAGCTTCTTCCTCTGGGGTGACTGCAACCTGAGAATGCTCCCTGACAGAGACCTCGCACCAAAATCAGCTAATCCTCCTCCTCCTGGTTCACCTGTATATAATAAACTGAGTTTCCTGGATATTGTTGGTTTTTCTCGATCACAGGGTATAACCTACACAATCCCAGTTGTTCTGGGTGTGTCTGTGGCTTCTTCCTTCCCAGTTGCTCCAGTTAAGGCAATTCCCTAAGCCCTGTGGGTTGTAACACTGCAGAGCTGTGAGCTGAATGACGCATAGACAGTTTCCAGTGAAATATTACGAAGCTGGAGAAAATAAAGGGTGTTGACATTGAAATAAGTTCCATTCACCTCAATCAAGCCACTGCAGACATCCTCTCTTAGGTGACCATGTTTTTACTGCTTCAGTTGGGGATGGTTTTCTTTTTTCTCTTTATATTAAATGTTGGCCTCTTTTTTGCTCATCAATTTCATAAAACTTTCATTCATTCATTCAGTCAGTCATTCAGTCATGTGTACCCAATTATGCATGTGGAGGTCAGAGAACAACTTGGAAGGAGATAATTTTCTCCTCTTACCATGTGGGTCCCAAGTACTGTCCTCTTCTCATCAGACTTGGTGGCAGGGGCCTTAACCTGATATGCCATCTATATACACACACACATGTGCACACACATGCACGAGTACACACATATGTGCACACACACACACACACACACCAGTTGCCATTGTTTTCTTAAATGCTAACAGTTGATTTGGTTTATCTAACTCTTGACCTTGACTATTGCCAAAACTATCTTGGAAATTTAATCTAACATTAGATTGGTGCAGAGTGTGTGCATATGGTGATTTGGGGAAAGAAGGTCTCAATTGAGAAGTTAAAGCATAGAGATGCTCTCCCTGCAACGTTTGATATTATAATTCCAGAAAAGACATTATTTTAATTCTATTTTGGCATAAAATTACCTCTATTTTATAATGGAGGTTTTGTCACTGAACCTTCCATTTATTGCACCTGTTTTACTTTAAAAAAAAATAAATCTGAAAGCTGGTGCAATGGCTCAGTCAGAGAGCCTACCTCAAAAGCAGGGGCATCACAGTTCAGATACCTAGAACCCATGGGGAAAGCCAGACACTATGCATGCCTTTGTAACCCCAGTACTGAGGGAGGTGAGACAGGATGGCGACCAAACGATCCCTGAAGCTCTTTGACCAGTCAACCTAGGTGCGTCGACACACTTCTGATTCAGTGTCTCAAAAATTAAAAGTGAAAAGCAATTGAGGAAAAATATCCCGTCAGCCTCAGTCCCCTGCATGGGTAAACACACTAAAAGCACACATACCATACACACACACACACATATAAATGGATGGATGGATGGATATGAAAATGAAAAACTATTTAGATGTGTTACTTTTGCATAGACAGCAGCAAGCCTAAGTTGAAGCATAGTGCGTGTGTGGGAGTAGCTGGCACAGTTAATGTGTGCTGAACTGCTAAAACTCCATATCCACGTCCATTGTTTAATTCGTTCTGTGATTCTAGGAAGACAAACATACTGAAAGCAGTTTTCTCTTTTTTTAAAGATTTATTTATCTTATACACGAGTGTTTGCCTGTGTGTGTGTGTGTGTGACGCATGCACATGAAGGACTTAGAGCCCATGGAACTGAACTTGCAAGCAGTTATGAGCCCCCATGTGGGTGTTAGGAACTGAACCTGGCTCCACTGCAAGAGCAGTGACTGTTGATGACCACAGAGCCATTTCACTCGCCTTGCAATCCGTTTTGTTTTGTTTTTGTTGTTTTGCTTTTTAAGTCGTGCACAGGCTACACATTACCCAGTGAGTTGGTTTCTCTGCTATGCTCACATTCCCCCTAATCTCAATGCACACACTTCTTTGTATCAAGTTTCCTCACATTAATTATTTTTAGCAACTTAATAAAGTTTCCTGTCAGTAATGGCAAAATGATAATCTAGAAAATGGGCAACTCTTCACATATCAGTGACCTGATTCATCTTTACTAAATCTAAATCAACAGACTAGGGATACTCAAGTAAATAGTTCAAGGACAAAATTTCCTTCTTTTTTAATTTTATCATAGTATATTTATTGAAGGAAAAGTAGATTTTGAATAAACATTCACTAATGTTTCACTTTTTCTTTGCTTCAACAGTTTTGAAAAATTCCACATCTACCGAAAATTTGCAAGAACTGTGCATAATAAACTAGAGGTCTCTCCCTGGACTGGCTGGTCCCTCACATATGGTCACATTTGTATGTTCACGTTCTCTCCTTCATTGCCTGTTGCCTGTACATACTCACATACACAACAGGCATACACATACATGCTGATCTCGACACACATCATAGGTTTGAACAATATCTAGGTACAGTTATATAGCTGCGTGGTGCTAAGGAACGCGGAAATCAGTGAACTGGACAGTCAGGAGCTTATTCCTAAGGTTACTTCTTACCCACTGGCACCAGTAAAATCACATTTTTGCCTCTAATACTTAAATACACTGACTTTCTCATGAAACTTTAACAAAGCTTATACACTATAATATTTATAAATGAAATTTTATCATCTTTGTCCCAATTATCACCAAGTTAAACATATTTTAGTTTAACCTAATGTCAATATCTAGCCTTTCTGCTGCCTTTCTTCCCCCCTGGCCCCCCACTGGCAAGCGTATTCTCCATTCCAGTCAATAGGAAACTAGAATAAGAACATGCCGGAATATGCTTGGAACGTGCAAATTGTTTCCTGTGTCCACCAGATATTGACATGCACATTTACAAGTACTGACTCTCTGTACCTAAGGACCAGGGCCATCTCTGCCTCAAGGTTCCATGGGCCCTGCTGTGACAATCCTTCCAAGTTTCTCTTGGCTTCCTCCTACTGCTCTTTTAGATACTGACCTAAATATTATGTTCTCATGTAGACCTTCCCTGTTCACTTCCTTATATCTACAATATCATATATTTTGTTTACTCATCCAAATTAAGCAAAGATTCAATGTCCATATTGATTGCCTTAACAATGTCATTGCTAAGCTACTAGTCCTACAAAGATGTAATTCATTACTATGAAAAATGTAAGTCTTGGGCTACTGAGATGACTCAGCAGTTGAAGTGTTTTCGGCCAAGCCTAAAGACCTGACTTTATTCCCTGGTACCTTCTTGGTAGAAGGAAAAAATCAAAATGACCCCCATATTTTGTCCTATGACCTCCATACATACACCATGAGACTCAAGCACCTGTGCACACAACTATGCATGGCAAAGACATCACACAGACAAGCACACCAAGCAGTGATTCTCTTTGTGCATCACAAGCTCCCTAAAAGCCAGTGAGGGCAATTTTTCCAGTGATAGACAGCTTAAAAGTGGACAAAATTGCTCTGATTGCCTGCTCATTATTTTTTCAGGTTACTGATGTGTGTGTGTGCACGTGCATGTGTGTGTGTGTTTGTGTTTAGATATACTTAGGTTTTTAAGACAAGGTCTTGCTTCTCAGCTCATGCTACTCATTACCTGCTACATAGCTCAGACTAGTCTTAAACACAATTCTCCTGCCTTAGTCTCTCAAGTGCTGGGATTCCATGCTTGGCTAGCAATCATAATAACCCCTCCTCCCCCTACAAAAATACCTCAAGAAATACATTTTTTACTTTTTGTACCACATACGGCTTCAATACTTTATGTTCTCACATTTACTGTGCTAAACAATTCTACAAGTTACAAATGCTTGTAATCAGCATTTTCCAAATTGGGGCAAGGGGCGAAGACTGAGCAGAATTAATACAACTCCTGCAGGTTCAAACAACGAAAAGGAGTTAGGGCTGTCTTTTAAGGCCTGCAATCTGGGTGCACAGCCTGGTTTCACAACATTCTCACGTCTGTGCTTCTCAGCCATGAGAACTAGAGTTGCATGGTTATCTTCAGTTTATCAAACTCATCTTGTGATTCTTGAACTAGCAAAATAATTCTAACATTGTTGAAAGGTCTGATAAAGACACCCACACAATAGCAAAAAAAGCCCTCAAATAAAAATCCAGGTGCCTGGAGAGATTGTTCAGTCAGTGAAGTCCCTGGCATGCAAACAGTTGGATCTTAGTTGAGGTGCTTAGAACCCATGTCAACCCCCTAGGCATGGGGTGGGGGACCTCTCTGTGATACTAATAGACCAGATAGCTGGTCATTTAGTCTAGCTAGTTGCTGAACTCTGAGTTCAATGAGATACATGGCCTCAAAAAATTACATAGGAAGAGCAATTAGCAAATTCACCCAATGTTAACTTCCAAACTTGGCCCCCCACATTCATGTATACACAGATGTATGCACACACAAACATACACCACACATACACACACACACACACACATACACACACAAAATCACTTTATTCACTCTGTTTACTAAGCCACAGTGAGAAATAGCAAGACAAGCCGATGCTGTGATCAGAACTGGTCTGGATAGAATGCTCAGCTCTGGCTGGGGTATTCTTGGACCAGTGTTGTTTTGTGCATACCAGGAATTAGAAAGTCACACACAGAGACTGCCAGTCAGTGTTTGGGAAAGACCTTTCCTCCTCCCTTTCTCTCCTCTTCCAAATGGCAAGAGGTCACATCAGAGGACACAGTTTCTAAAACACGATTGCATTTCTCGAGCAGTGACATACTTAAGGCAGACCTACAGTAATCCCCAGAAACATACCGCCTGGAGTGTCTTGTTGCTTAATTAGAGCTGGCACTGGGCCACTTCTTCTCAGCCTTGAAACAGTGCAAGTGCCATGGAAAGAGCCACTGCCGTAAGAAGTGTTATTTCAGGAGGATAGAAGGTGATGGCTCCATGCCAGTCTGCAGAAAACAAAGCCAAATGTCCCAGCCACTGCAGCAAAAAGTCAAAACACCCAGTGTTATTGCAGTCAGAGATTAGATCCACCACCATGCCCATACCTTGGCTTTAAGCATGATCTCTGTCGTAGTAAGAACTGTATAATCCTCACTCACAAGGCAGCAGGCCATGAAAGTACCAATTAATTGCAAATATCACCAAAAATGAAACTGCAAGAATCTAGAAGCTGTATGCTGAAGAATTTCAGATCAAGATCACATACTAGTCAATTATAGCAATAAATGTAACTTCACCCCGAAACATGTACTGAGCAATGGTAGAAGTAATTATTAGGGTTAAGTAAATACATTTTTCACCTTAATCATCTTACTGTCTTTTCTATGGAGGAGGAGGAAAAGGTACTCCTCTGCGACTTAATTGTGACATACGCTCGGAGAATTCAATAATCATGTAATGTTGTCATTGTACAGTCAGCATACAGAGTACTTCAAAATTAGATGGAGTATTTTCCAAATTTCCAGAAATGGAAATTTTTTAAGCAATTAACATTTGTTAAGTATGTAAAGATTGCTCAAATTGTGAGCAAATGGCAAGAAGGAAGAGGAAGTGAAGCCAGAAAATGGGTCTGACACCTGATTGAGCCTTGGGTATCTCCCCAAAACAACTGCCTGAAGTGGGAGAGGTCAGGTCAGGCCCTGAGAGAGCTGCAGCTCTCTAGCTGTGCGAAGAACTGGAATGCCCCTTGACCTTTATCCCAAATACATTTTGCCAAGCAATGGCATCTCTAGTCAAGAGTCCCAGTGACATCTCCAATAGGACCAGCCCAAGTAATGTCATCTCTGATGGTCGGTCCCAAGTGATGGAACCGTAAATAAGTACTATGAGGTGCAGCTCCAATGGTAGGCCCAGGTGTTTTTATCTCCCGTGGTAGATTCCAGGAAATCATCATCTCCAAAAGTAGGAGCACAGATAATGGCATCTTTAATGGTGGGGACCAAATGAATTTTGATTATTCATTAAAATGCAAAAAAATTACTTTTTGATTAATACGCTAAACTTCCTTTTAACAAAAGTCAAATCAGGCCAGAAAAGAACATCTCAGACATAAATTTTTTTCCATACATTGTTTTGTTTTATTTTTTTCCATTCAAGAACATAATTAAAGAAATAAAATTTTTACTCAGACATAAATTTTAAAATAAAAATACTTTGACTTCTCAAACGTAACGTCAGGTAGATTCTGGAAGCTGCAAAGATATCCAAGAGATTCCAAGAAACATAAGCCATTCCAAGAAACATGTCAAGCTGTTTATTATTTTAGAAGGATCCTGACACTTTTCAAACCGCTAAGAAATATGGTGGAACACTTCAAAGATAGAGTCAAATGGCAAGAATGGCTTTGAAATCTCTGCTCTCTGTAAACTGCTATCTTAAAGATTTCTCTGATAAGAGTTCCAAGAATCCAGAGGCAGAACACGGTTTTATCACCCTCAGAGGATTTGGGAAAACGTTTCTGGCAAAAACAGTCCAAGACTTACTTAATGCTATATTTTCTCTCGGTGGGAAATAGAGAAGCCATGCTATCTACTTTGTGGCCAGGTGGAACAACATCATATCTAAAATTTAGAGCATGCTGATCAATTTAGATTCAACCTCAGCCAACGGGAAGGATTCTGGTAAGCTCTTATTCCTCCTCCGTGCGGGTCTCGGTTTTGGCAGGCAGCACCAGGTTGGTAGGCAACACATCAGTCAAGGTTAACTGAAGGAGCACCCCTTCTTGGCCCTGCTCATTTGAGAATGTCATCCTTACTGGCAAGACATCGTCTTCTGAATCAGAACACGCTGGCTTTAGCTGATGCAGTTATGTGTGCTAAGCGCCTGGGGTTCTTTGAAGGGATTATCTGTGGAAAACCTTCCTGCTTTAAAGGTGATGAGGTTCAGTCTGGGTCCTGGTCCTGATCGTGTGACCCTGAGAGCAGCAAGCGTACTTACAATCAATTAAATCCTTAGAAATCAAGCTCCAGAATCACCCACTGGTATGTGCAAGTGAAATGAAAATTTCCTATGTAACAATATAACCCTTGTCCAGGGTTTTCATGGAGAGGATAATGATGTGGTGCTGGAGGCCACCAAAGCATCCCTGAACATCAACCTCAACTTGGCCAGAGAATGGGAAGTTTGATGCAGGAAAAAGAGGCATGGAACTGTCACACATGTGAAAATGACTGTAACCCTCACTATATTTTCTTATTCTTCTTTAAAATATAGCATTTGATTCTATGGTTCTTCTTGAATTTTTTTTATTATTAGAAATCTACTCTTTTGACTGCTTTGTTAGATACATAAAGTGACCACAAAGGTCCTGGACTCACTTCCCCCACATCTGCAAGTTTCTGAGATATGAGTTAGTCTCAATTTGGCATAAATATCTGTGGTCATGCCCCCTTCCTTGCACAAGACAGAAGCACCAACCAGACAGTACCTGTGCCAGTTTGTCTACTTGACTCAAGCTAGAGCAATCTGAGAAGAGGGAACTTCACCTGAGAAAATACCTCCACCAGGTTACCTACCTGGAAGTAGAGGGAGTTTTCTTGATTATTGATTGACGTGGGATAACCCAGTTATCTTTGATTAGTGCCACGCCTGTGTAGGGGGTCCTGGGCTGTAAAAGGAAGCAGGTGAGTGAGCCAAGAAGAGCAATCAATAAGCAGTATCCCTCTGTGGCCAATCCTACAGCTCCTGGCTCTAGGTTCATAATCTGCTTGTGTTCCTGCCTTGGCTTCACTTACTGATGAACTACGATCAGGGCATGTAAGCCAAATAAACCTTTTCCTCCCCATGTTGTTTTTGGTCATGGTTCTTATCCACAACAATAGGAGGCAAATTAGTACCTTGAGCTTTGACTTCCAGGAGGCCTCATAAATGCTTTACACAGTGATCCCTGAGCCTTAGGTGCCGGAACTATGATATTATAGGTGGATCAGTTAGGACTAGGCTCCACATAATCTCTTATTCTCTGCATTTTGATCAGTTGTGGTTTTCTGAAATAGTCACCACCTGTTGCAAAGAGAAGTTTATTTTATAAGGGGGAGAAAATGACATTTACCAATGGGCACAAGGGTAAGTACTTAGAATGTAGTTAGGAAGCGTGCTGGTTTAGTAGGTCTCTTGCACCTAGGGCTCAGGGCTCAGTGCAGAAGAGGAAGCAGAGAGACTGTAAGAGTCAGAAGAACCGGGAGTTTGCTGTGAGATGGTGTCTCATAGAAATGTCAGAGAAGCTACATCCATGAAGTCTCATCAGCATGGCTGTCTAAACAAGACCCGAACAATAATGATACTAACATGGATGGGGAAAAGCTCAAGGGGGACCTCAACTCCAGACAAAGAACTACAGTCAAATTGGGATTGCTGAAGGAAAAAAAAAAACAATGGTCTTCCCCAGAGAAGAGCTCCCTAACTGGTTGTCCACTATAAGTTGTTATCCACCCACCCCACACCCAGGTGGTGGTGGTACACACCTTTAATTCCAGCCAGTGCCTGAGAGTTCCAGGACAGCCTGGTCCACAGAGCAAGTTCCAGGACAGCCAGGGCTGTAACACAGAGAAACCCTGTCTTGAAAACAAAACGAAAAAGAAAAAAGTTCCTTTTACCAAAATGACTCCTGCTTGTGTCAAGTTAACATAAAAACTAGCTAGCATGTGTGTCGTAGAAAGCACTGTCACCAGTATATAATTCTAAAGGTCAAGGTGGCCCTGTATCCAGTCCTTTTCAGGTCAATAAAAAAATATGTTCACCCCAAATGTTCCAACCAAAACAATAATATCTTACAACAGTTGTTACCTCCCACCCTACAGGCAAGACCAGGGAATGTTCTGAACCTAAAATAAGAATTCTTTTTTTTTCCAGAGCTGCTATCATGGAATAAAATAAGAATTCTTAAAACGTGAATATGAATGTCAAAGAGAAAGGGGCATGAACATTTGAGCAATGAAAAAAAAAAGAGGTAAGAAAAAAGAAAGACTATGTGTCAGGGACGTTGGAATGGAGTCTACGAAAGTATTAATGAGGGAATCTGGCAGAAGATGGGCTGCCCAGATCCAGCTAAGACCCTAAAGCATGATTTTATGTAGTTTAACTCCAAGTTCAGACTTGACTGTTCACAGAGACAACATTCAGAAACACACGGGCACTTCTGCCCTTCTTTAAATATTGTGTGTTCCTCCGTCATAAGGCACTATGGAAACAGTTGACAAGGGTCTTGACAGTGTTGGAGTGGCCCCATACAAAGTATCTCTGGGTAGGGAGAAGCAGAGAGCCGGTGATACCACAACCCAAGGTACTTCCTGATATCTGCCCAAAAGGGCTGTTCTTGGATTTATGTGCCGAGACATCAAGTTATCACTGATGTTTCAGGGAAATATCTCCAAAGCTTGGGTTTTACTGGATCCTATCAAGTGAGGGAGAAGAAACAGATGTATCTTCCCAACTGGGAAAAAGACAGGGTTGTAAGTCAGAAGGAAACTATGCATGATGCATATGTGTCTGATTATACTGTGGGGCCTTGCCTTTGCACATATATCTAGAATATGCAGTTTACTTCAATGTTTATGAATTGTGGACATTCTATCAGCTTGGGAAAAAAATGACTGTTCCTATAAATGTCATGGTGGAATGGAATTATAACTTGCTTGTTTAGCTAACTAGCTGTTTATCTCTATGCCTCATCCTGATGCTGACTAGGGAATCATCCCTCTGTGTCACCTCTGTTCAACCCCAGAGTCAAAAAGAAATTAGCAATTAGTTTTTGTTTTTGTTTTGTTTTTCTTGTTTGTTTTCTCTCTTTCAAAGATTTAAAAACAATATCTTGTTTATAACTGCCTTGTATTTTGAGAGCATTTTAAAGCCTACATATCACTCCTCATAGTGTGGTGTCCATTCAGAGTTATGAACTTCCTGAATGGAAATTTTACCTTTCCACTCAGGGTCAAAGGCAGGTATGAAACACTAATGTTCTTCCCTCATTTCTGACCCTGAGTAGTACGGCAATCTTTTTACATTTAGGATCACAGGGGACAGGGGGACCATGTGAATCCGATTTCCTATTTGCCACTGTTGAGTGTAGGGATTGTCTACTAGTGTATTCATCCTGAAACACAATGCGCTAGCTCAGAGGCAGTCACTCAAGAAGCTAACATTTTTAACCCTCTAGTTATAATCGGCTAAGCCTAATTCACCTTCATCCCCATGAACTCCATAGACAAAATACACATGGAATTTTTTTTACCTTCCCTTCACTCTCCCAGCCTTCCTTCATTCCTTTTATTTTCCCCTTCCATCTCTTCTCCTTTCTTTCCTCCCTTCCTCTCCACCTTTTTATTTACATGAAGATATCTCTTTTTTTTAATGATTTAAATTCTTCTACAACCAAGTTGCTCTTGGGACGACATAGCTTGATAGGTGTATTCTGATTTGTCTCCCAATATGGAACACTGTTCTAATTATAGAAACGTCATTTTCTAGCATCATTATGTTTGGAGTGTTTGTACATTGTTTTTCGATTGACAGAAGTTACTGAGTTACTTATATATTCTCTTACCTTGCTGGATTTAGTCAACATCGAAAAAAATCAACCACTATTATTTAATTGGGTATTAGTGAGAAATAAGGTGAATTCATATAGCCATAAAATTAAGCTGGTATTTCTAACTTAGCTTTCTTAAATGGTTAGGCAATTTTGTTCCAACAGTCATAGGTCTGTATATACTCTATTCTACATTACTACTTCATAATAAAGTAAGTATGGAGTTTTTCTCCCAAAATAGTCATAAACTAAAGTGGTTTTCCCTTTGAAAGTTTATGGAAAAAATAATCTTAGGATCCTGATTTAGTTTTATCTCTTTTATTTTTCTTCCTCTCATTTTTGAAAGACTTACTGTCTTTGTTTCTACTGTAAACAACATCTTCTCTGAGCTTCTCCTTGCACACCAGCAGCACCTGAAAGGCTTCACCCACAAAACATAAAGGAAATGCATTTAGATCACTGTTCCTGCTTCTCCACATCCAACTCCAGCTGAAATAACAGGAAGAGAGAGGTTTAAATACACATTTTAAAAAGAAGGAAGAAAGGGAGAAGGAAAAGAAGAAAGGAAGGAAGTAAAGAAAGAAGGGAGGGAGGAAGAGAGGGGAGAAAGAGTCTATTTCTATTCCAAGAACCACTTTTTTCTCAATTGACAAAAATTTGGAAAACCTGCTACTAATTTTAGAAAACTGAGCTGAAAGGTTCTGTGAGGTTTTCTATCATCCCACAGGTTTACAGAACTAAGCCAATGGCTGGGATGTTAAGACAATGGCACAAGTCTACTTTAGGCTCTGTTCCAGTACAGCTTTTGCTTGACTTTACACTTCATTCATGCCAGAGGACTCCTCTGTTAAGCTGTTACATCTCATAATACCCTTTGAAGGTCAAACCCAAGGCCAAATGCATGCCACACTCCCAACCTCTGTTGGCATTCTTTATGAAAATATTCTTAATGTGAGAGGCACGTCCTTAGTACAAATACACCAAGAACAACAACCTGTAAAATAAAGACACAGAACCCTTGTTCAAAAGCTGTGAAGAATGCTCATGCAGTTGCAGCCCCTTAAAACCCAAACTCAGGGTCCTTCTAATGTTCCATGGACCAGCTACCTCCAAATCCTGCGCTGGAACCATATCCTACCACCTCTGCACAGAGACGGGCAGCCCCAAACACCTGGAAGTCATTGCTTCTATTTCTAAACAACAAATGAATACATATCTTCCAAGATCACTCTGGAAGGAAACTAAGGACTTTTGCTTTTGGTTCCGTTTCTACTTATCAAATACATTAACATCTTATTTATTCTTTGAGAATCTCTTATATGCAAACAGTGTATGACTCTCTTTTATTCTTAAAATTTCTTCAGCTCCTAGATTCCGGACCTAACTTTTTCTTGATGCTCTTGTAAGATAGAACCCCAACCTCCCGGGTGAACATGGGGCCAGGCCTGGGGAATCCTTTGGATCTTCCATGGATGTTTTTATTTGTGTATCCCCACCTGTCAGATGCAATGAACTGCCATGGGTGAAACAGTGGGCTTTGCTGAAACAAGACAGACAGGATTCAAACAGTAGTTTCCTATTTTACCTATGAGCATCTCTGCCCCCAGCATTTACCAGTGAGTCAGGGGAAATCCTGGATAAGGACTGTAACTTCTAATATGTCACACCTTCCTGAAGAAGGTGGCCCCCAAAAGAAAAGGATAGAGGGATATCTCTAAAGTGAATGCTGCCATCTAGAGAGGCAGTTTGAACAAACAAATCTATAGCTAAGGAGGGGTGTGAGAGTGTGAAGGTTCTCCAAGGAGGCACCATCCCTCACAGGGAACCATCATTTCATTGAAGGTGACATCAAGGATCTCCTGATATGGCAGGAAAATTTATTTCATAATAATTATAGAGAATGGGACCCTCCAAGATCTTTTAAAGATTTTAAGTAGAGAACAAAATATGATTTCCTTGGGGTTTTTATAAAATAACCGCTTCACACCTGATTGTTTTACCTACCTAGGGAGTAAACAAGATACAGCTTTGCTTCTAAGTTCTCTGGAAAGACTAGGAAAGCTGAGTCATCTGTGGGTGTCAGTCCTCTGACCTCCTTGGCAAAATAGTACAAAGGCATCCAGTTTTCCCAAGTGACTCTAAATGAGAATGAATCGCAAGGCACAAGAGAAACACAAAAGACCCGCTGACAGTCCTTCAAACTGCAAGGCAAAGCCAGGCTGCGCCCACAGATTGTACACAAAACCATTTAAGCAACCGGGATGTTAAGATGAATATCTACTTGCTGAGATGAAAATTGCCAATCTACATATTTCCCAAACAACCCCAGGGACTGGGATTGTTTCAATTCCCAAATCCTTATTTAAGAGAGATTCTAAAGCATTTCACGTTCAAGCAGTACAAACTCAAGGACACACAGTTCCCTACCTGAGCTACTCAGAACATATTTCTCCTGCAGTTATGAAATTTACTATAATATCATGATCCAAATGATTCAGAACAATAGATGTGTATGGTATATACATTTTGATAATGTATGTATATGTACACATATAAGTATATTATCTTTGTATTATAAAATTCACAAAACAATACACAAATTGAGATCTGTCATTTTAATTTTGTCCAACGGATCATGTCTGCTTTGCAATGATAATTTTGAATGAGGTCATAAGCCTTATTAACTCATGCAGAAAATTCTTATCTGCTACCCTCCAGATTTGGTTGTAAGTCCTGGGGAAGCAGGAGTGAACAAATCATACCCCCCACAGTAAGTGAGTCTCAGTCTAAGGACTATTGCCCAGGGTTCCTGCTTACAGGTCATGTCACAATGTCTTGCCTCCTATATAGCAATACCCCTTCTTGCCACAATGTAATTTTTAAGAAATGACTTGATCTCCAATGACTCTGAAGCTATGAAAGATGAGAATATTAATGTGGGTCTTAGAAACTCTATTGTAATTTACTGAAAGCACATAAATGTTTCATAGACACCATCACGAGTCTTTAGGGATAGCCAAGATGAGATAATATTTCACACCGATTGGAAAGGGTGTGATGGAAGGAAAAAGTGGGAGGGGAACTGAAGGAAAGAATAACGACCTTAATAGAGAGGTGGAAAAGTTGAACCCTTGTGTAGTACTGGAAGGGATAAAAAGTGATGAGGCCACCTTGGAAAACAGCTTGATACCATCTCCTTGAAAATTAATTACGGAGAATTATAATTTTGATATAACGATTACACTTAAGTATGTACCTAAATAAAATCAAAGAAGACACTCAACATAAATCTTTGACTCAACAAAACACTTAGAACAATAGCTCAAAGTGAAAACAGCTCAAATGTCCATCAACAAAAGAAAGACAAAAATGAGGCACACACATGTAATGGGGTATTAGTCTCAGAAATGTTGGCATTCTGATGCTCACCACAACAGGGTAAAGCTTGAAAACTTCATGCCAGATGAAATAAGCGAGGCACAAAACTGTTAAATATTGTATGATCCTGCTTACATATAGCACTGAGAAAAGACTCATTGAATTGGAAAGTTGAATAAAAGTTTAGAGTCTGAGGATTAGAGGGAGTGGAAAAGTGACTGACTGTTCAATGGTTATAGTTTCTATACCAGGTAATGAAAAGGTTTACCTAGAGGCAGAGGTTATAAAACAATATGAATATACTTAATAGCACTCAGTGGTTTACTGGAAATGATACATTTCATGTTATGTGTAGTTACAGCACTTGTCTAGTATGTGTGAGCCATAGGCCCAACACAGAGACACGAACATACACACACACACACACACATACACACACACACACACCCCTCTACAGGTCTTTTTTTGACTGCAGCAATGGTTCAGTGGGCAAATCACTTGCCATGCAAGTGTGAGGACTTGTGTTAAGATCTCCAGAACCCGTGGAAAGATGGACGTGTCCGTGCCCTCCCACAGCGAGATGAGAGGTAATGGAAACCCCAGAAGTTCACAGATCAGGTAGTCTGTCTTACACAGTAGCAAACAGCACAGAGACATTTCTCAGACACAGAGGAAAGTGAACATGGATATGCAAGTTTGTCCTCTGACCTCTGGCATGCACATACCATGGCATAAACATACACACACACACACACACACACACACACACACACACAAGCATGCACCACAAAAAGATGAAAAAGATCTTTCCAAGTCATGATACAGAACTCTGAGTCCTAAGAACACTGGGAGCCTGAAAGTACAGAGAAGGGAGAAGCCAGGAAAAATGAAGACAATGAGGTGCCCACATATGCATGCTAAGTAACTATACACAGGTGTCTTCCTACTACATTATTTAAGAAAGCATACCCTCCAAATATGTATCATAGAATCAATTTCTTTACTATAATTAACACACATATACATACACATGCATGTTTGGCAGTATAAACAACTAGATCAAATAGAAAGTGTCTGAGGTTATGGTTTATATTTGGATAATGCTCTTCAAGCTATTTATTTGAAAACTGTTTATTGAGTTTATTTTCCTTAAAACTCACTGTATTGAAGATCCATGGGTATTAAATGTTTCTTTTGTGAAAGTAACTTTGTATTAGACAAAACATAAAAACGTGAGATAAAAAGCATTAATATTTTTATAAAACTAACTATAGTACCTAAATTATGAAAAATTCCTGTCAGAGACTTTAAAAACTGTTCATCTACCTGAGTCTCAAAGCAAATCTGTTTCTGGGGCTGGAAATCTGGCTCTGTTTGTACGAGAACTAACTGCTTGGTTCCCAACACTGATATGGTGGCTCAGGACTTCTGTAGCTCCAGTTCCATGGGACCTGACCCCCCTCTTCTGTCCTCCTTTGATTCTGCGCACACAAGGCTCACAGACCTGCATGTAGAAAAATACCCATACACAAAAAATAGAAATAGTGTTTTTTAAAATCTCTTTATATGCAGTACTTCTATACATATTGACTTAAATCCAGAATAGAAAGCCTAAATTAAATTATCCTAGCTGAGAAAAAAATTGAATTTCAGTTCATTTGAGAAGGACTCTGCAGTTGCCCATATATTTAAATTCACCAGGATTAATATTATATCATTATATGATATGTACTTAGTTTAACTCAACTGAGAGTGAAAGGAAATTATGAGAACTGATTGATTTTCTGAGTCTGTAAGTACATATGCAGCCTCTGTGGTTTGTGTGGGTGTCTGTCTTAATCTTCAATTTGCGCTTTAAACAACACTAAGGGAGAACGATGCTACAGTTGAGACACTCAGGAGTACAGAAGCAGAAATGGTATTGGAATGGTAACTCCTGGCTCAGACCCTGGCTGTGCCGTTCACAGCATGACTCTGGACACAGCCCTTTCCTTTTCTTGCACTAGTTCCTCATCTGTAAAATGGGAATAGCAACACGCTGCGTCATGTACTTCTAAAGCAACAATGAAGAACTCATAGCTGTGATACAGAATAAGTAGTGCATGTTAGTGTCACTGTCCCGTTGAAAGATAGGACATTATGCATAGAAAAAGTTTGCCAGCCAGAGTTACACATGTGGTAAAGCTTAGGGTCAGATTCTCATTTTCTGCTAAATGCTGATGTCTAGAGGAGAGGCATTGCATCATTGGGAAGCAGAGGTTAGTAAAATGACATCAACTGCATTTGTCAGAAAGATTTAAAAAGATTAATCTTATAGCTTGTACTTTGCATTATGGTAACAAACTTTTATTGGGGAAAAAAGAATTTTCGAGATGAAGATATGTTTCTTCATTCAGACAAACAAAGGCAGTCATTCATAGAGTTAAGGAATGTTTTTTTCTTTGTAACTTTTTTTGTAATGACTTGACCACCTTACCCAGAAGCCAAATGAATGGGAAGTAACAGGAACCAGATGGACATCTGGCTTATTCTATGAAATGTTCATTTCTTCCATGAGAATGAAATCAGGACCAATCTCCTCAGGTGGAAGACATTTGGGCCTGATGTTGGAAAGATCTGATGCCTCTATAGATTTTATGGAATCTAGCCTAAGCCAAATTTATTTAAAGGTTTTTATATTTACTCCATCCCAAACTATGTGAGATGTAAGGTAGAAGCTTCCAGGAAGGTAGCAAGGATGCCGTCATTGACAGGATGTTTCAGGGCTCTCCAGAGCAAAGCCCATGTAGCCTTCCCCAAGACTGATGTGATGTGATTGATCATAGTTTGGTTGTGTTTGCTTTTGGGCTGAGTGTGATGTTTGTTTCCTATCTATCATGATTTTGCTCCCCTTCCAATTGATAAACTCTGCATTCTCCTAATCATATAAGCTACAAAAAATTAACCAAGTTAACTTTTATGGGCTTGCTCTCTTGAACTACAAACATCAGATGACGGCAGCCTGACCCCCTATACTATCCAGCCCTGATTAGAATCTACAGAAAGTTTGTTCTCCAGTCATTGTTTAGAGACCAGAGGAGGAAATTTCCCTCTCCTACTGCAATGAGTGAGTTATTGCATTGCTTAGTCAGGGCTAACAATGTCTGCTTCACATTTTAACTTTGTTAAGGTGATTTTTGTAGCCATCAAAAATTTAAAAACCTTTTGATCAGTTTGAGTAAGTTTCTATTTTCTTTTTTGACCCCTCCCTCACCGTCCTTTTCAATTTTATCAAAGTTCCTTTTAAGGAAAAAGTTAATGTTGCTATACTCAAATGAAAATCTTTCAGGAGTCTGGATTGGTGGTTGTGTAATGAGAAGAAAGTGACTACAACATCTAAACTCTAAAAATCATCTCAAATGAGACAGAAAATAAAAGAAGGAAACTAATGTCAGGCTGTAACAGAGGAAGTGCTGATAGAATAAGCCAGCCTTGGGCCAAATGCTGTAGATGAACAAGCCACATCCCTGGGATATGGTGATTGCCTTTAGAAACCCAAGTGGCCCCATCAGGACCAACCCTAGAGCATGTTAGCTCATTTATTTGTGGGCTTAGCTTAGGAAAACTTTACACTTGCAAAGAACTATCACGTTTTGGGTTTATATTTTTTTAAAGTGATGGAGTTTCTTCCAACTGATACATTTTACCAGAAATTCAAGTTGTGTCATTGTTCTGACTTTGGTGTGTGTGTGTGTGTGTGTGTGTGTGTGTGTGTGTGTGTGTGTAAAGTGCATCATTCTGCACCCCCATGATATATGTCATTGCTGCAAAATATTTCAAGTTTTACAAAGCAGAATTATATAATAGTTGAACAACATTAATATGTATCTGCCTGGCCAAGTAGACATAAATTAATCAATTTGGAGGGATAGTTGTTCAAACTGAAGGAAAACTGTCAAAATCCACTTTAATCAACAAATGTCATATCGTCCCAACCAGGTCCTGAGATTATCATATACATACACTGTAACATCAGAAACGGAATAAAAATGGCAACACAAAAGACTAGGGGTTTTGGGAAACCCTTTATTATTGAGACAATTTCCCAGAACGTTCACCAGTTTAACTAAGTTGAAAAGCCACCTGGCCACTTCTATATTCTTATTAAATCATTAGTACATTCCTTTGGTGAACTTCCTGTCATGAACTATAAATGAAGCCTGTCAAAATTCACTGGCATGCAAAGCATATGTGTATTTGAGTGCCTTCAACTGAAGCTTATTAAGACAGATCATCAAATATACTGACCATCACACGAGGGCCAAGACCAGACGCGTTTGTCTACATTCTACCTCTTCTCTTTCTGCCTTCATAGAGTCTCTCTGAGCACAGCAAACAGTTCAGCATGTGATAATTACCAAATAATCATTTATTGGCATCCTTATGAAATGCAGGCATTTAAGGTATTAAAATGTGCACATGAAATTCATACTAAAGCAAATGGAGGCAGTTTGCTTTTACTTTCTTTTGATATATCTGGCACTAAGTGTGCAAAAGGAAATATATCAAGGAGAAAATCCATGAATATATAGATTATTATACATGCATCACAAATTTTTCTAACCATAGAAGTAAGAGATACGTTCAGGTTGATGGTAAGACAATTTCAGTCTTTGTTTCTCACCCCCTTATCAAATTAAGCACTTAAAATTATGCAGAAAACACATGCAGAATATTGGTCTACAGGCTGCCAGGTAGAAAAGGCCTTTACTGTTAGAGGAGCCATTACTGATGCAGCCTTCCCTATAGAACACTATACTATACATCACTACAGAACACTTCTGCACTTAGATGTAGTTTCCCAGGGAGCGATGGATGGCCTGCATCAGCAGCTGACTCCAGCCACTGACACAGACTGACTGATGGAAACTTCTCACAGCCCTAAGACTTTAAGCCTTGGTACAAGGGTTTACATCAGGCCCTTCACAGAAGAGGAGCCACTTAATCCTAGAATCACGCTAGACTTCCTACTGACAAACCGGGTATTTTCTTTGTAGTCTATTAATTCCCAAAGAACAATAAAACAATACTTTTATATCTCTGTGTTCACATTTGTTTTTCTTTTTTTTCATGTATAATTGTGTATCTGTAAAGACAGGTGCTTAATATTGGTGGCAGATGGTACCCCAATTTTTTCTCTGCACAGCACATCCTTCTTATGAAGAGCTACTGCTTGCTTAGGTCTCTGGCAATCATTTCTACCACTTCATTCTGAAGTGACATGCATGTTTCAAAACATAAAAAGAGAAAGAGAAAAGGGAAGCGCCAAGGGACTCTGTGCCTAGCTTCCCAAAGGGGGATGCAAAGGTTGCGTACTTTAAATGAAGGTGACTAGAGCTCACATTTGCCCACATGCTTTTTATTAAATTACTGAAAGATTTTCATATTTCTCTGCAGTTTGAAATTCTCAAATCTAATGTATATTTTCTATGTTTTCATACTGAATGAGAAAAAGAAGAAGATGAAGAAAAAAATTCCCAAAAGATTGCATACCAAAGACCAGAGCCTCCTGTTCGCGGAGATTGATGTATGTTTATGAGGAAAGTCAGCATGCAGTTTTCAAAGCCTGCAGGTTCATTGTGAGTTAAAGCATGTGGCCTCCACACAAATCATTCCATCTTTTCAAAATCACTCACCAGAGCTCCCGGCTGCCCTCTTCCCTGAGCCTCGCTGTGCTGCTCGGGCCCCGTCAGGCCCAGGTCTATGCCTGTGGAGTCCATGAGAGGAGGGAGGGTCACCGGGCGTCACGTTGTAACCCTGTTACTGTTCACCCCAAACACTGTTCTGTTTGTTTGTCAATTTCCTTTTTTTTTGTTTTGAATCAAAGAATTATTAAATAAGACAGAGAACTTTCCTGAAGAATCACATTTTTTTATTTGTGTGTGAAGGTGTGTAGTATGTATACGGATCCATGCATTCATGTGTGTGTGCCAAAGCTTGTAAAAGCCAAAGTCCACGTTGTCTTCCTCAGCCCTCTGCTGTTTTGGTTTTTTGAGATATGATCCCTCTCTGAGCCTGAAACTCACAGATTCTACTAGGCTGCTCTGCCAACAAGCTCCCAGCAATCCCCCTGTGTCTGTATCCCCAGCACTGAGATTATCATCACATGCCACCACACAAGGCTTTTTGCAGAGGTCCTGGAGACTTGAACCCAAGGCCTTTCGCTGAGGTGTCTAACCGGAGCACCAACATTCTGTGTCATTGGGTTGCAAGACTGCAGAACACAATTTGTTTCATAACAATGCAGATATGTTTGAAAGTGAGTTCATTCAACACAGCAGGAATAAATTAAAAAGCATCCTCCCTCCACAGTTTGTTAGCATCCCGCTCGCCAGACAGTGTGTCCGCGGAAAATGTCTGTGAAACAGCAAAGCTAGGTGTCTTCTGATTTGTCACCTGTTTTTTGGTTTTTTGTCTGCTTGCTTGTTCGTTTGGTTTTGGTTTTGGTTTTGGTTTTCTGTTCCTCGTTTTTATACAATTGCTCAGCATTGAATAAACTGAGAATTCCTTACCAACATCCGAAAATGATTCCGGGCCTTAATTTAGGTAGAGGAGATGTTTCTTTTTAAGGCTCTGTGTTGGTTTGTTTCTTTCCCCCTCATGTTCCACTTGCCTTGGGACATGCCAGAGGGAATCAGACTCGTTAGTTGCCCACCTAAAACCTCAGTTAGCAAGTTTTAGCTGGTGAGCACAGACTGGCTTTGACTGGGGACATAGTGAGGTTTTCTGGGTCCTAAGAGCTGGGTACTGGATCCATGCCTTGGGACTACACTGTGGGCAGATTAACAGCGACTTGGGACCCTGAGCTGCTGGGGGCCAGTGCCACACCAGCAAAAACAATCCTGAACTATAGCACAAATGACATACAGCTCCTGCGTACCAACTAGCACTTTCCAGGGGAGCTTGCCATTAAACTAATCACTTCAAGCGAAGAAGAACTCACACTCAGAACAGATAGGGCAGAAATCAGAGGACCCTAATGTGAGTCAGCTAGAATGCTTTGCCTTGTGCAGAGACGTCTCAAATGCCAGAATTCTTTGTTTTGTCCTCCTTGGGCTACTGTGACTCCATAAGTGATAGATAAAGAGAAAAGGTATTCTCATGATAGGTTCTGTTAGGTTTTCTAGGACATGACAGAGACCGTATACCAGACTGTGTCTGTCCTTTTGTAACTCAGCATGTCCCACCACGAGCCACTAGAGTACAATCTCCATTTATGTTCCTGGTTAAATGTGGAATGGAAAGGTGAGGTTCAATGAAGTGCATTTGCCATGGGAAAGGAACTGAGACCAAAAGTATGTCACTCTAAGCACATGGGGGGATGTGTCTTCTACCTGCCCAAGAAAAGTCACCTGTTCTATTCCATTTCTGTTGGTAGTACCTACCCAGACAAGAGAGGTAGACCCCAAACAGCCAAGCAACGCAGCTGGCCAAGAAAGTCTAAAAGAAGTTCAGGTGGTAATGAGCACAGCAAAAGGCTAGCAGGCAAAAGAGCGAGGTTCTAGCAGCTACAGTCTCCTACTCTCGAGTGGATGAGGGCACTACCACTGATTATTGAGAAGAGTGCAGTTATCACGTGGTGTTGGTGGTGGCGCACGCCTTTAATCCCAGCACTCGGGAGGCAGGCGGATCTCTATGAGTTCGAGGTCAGTCTAGGCCTAGTTCCAGGACAGCAAAGCTGTTGCATAGAGAAACCCTGTCTCGAAGAAAAAACAAAAACAGTGCGCTGAATCTGCATTGCAAGTAGGTGCCCTCGTGGATCATAGGCACATTACATTACATCCTTAGATGCTGTGTTCTCAAAACTACAACAGATAAGCCTGCATTACACACATAACGTATAAACGCACTCCCAAACAAAGCTGGATTTCATTATGTAGATGGAGATGGTGAAGATTCCAAACAGGGAGGGGGGCTACTCTGGAAACAGTAATATAATATTATACATTAAAATGTAATATAACTCTATGTGTAGCTATATCTAGACGCGTGCACCTATATATGTAACACAAAAACAATTAGAGTCCTGTTGAGTAGTTCACTTGAGAGCTGTGTAGGATAAAGGATTTAAGAAGTATTTAAACGTGTCATCCTTAATCCCATATTTTCTTTTGTACTAATTCCTGCAAAGTATCAGAGGCCCTGCTCTTAGCTCCAGGAAGCTAAATAGTCCCCGGAGTGCAATTCTCAGGCAACATTTTATCAAACAGTGATTCAACAGAGGCTTACTCCCCAGATGATGAGGTCACAAAACACATGTCAGCCCAATCACCACCGACAACCTAGGCTGAACTAGGAGAGCATTCCTGAAAGCATGAAGCAGGATGGAGAAGGTGGAGGCTGTTGAAGCAAATTTGCAAGAGACAGAGAGAGTGCCGGAGCAAAGGAGACCCAAAACACTGTGTCCAGGATATTCTGCCAACCAAAATGGGAAGTGATGAATTCTGATAGCAGGACCAATTTGACCTAGACATAGCAATTAATACTGGCCAGAGAGCCATTGGCAGGTGGGAAGCAGTAGGACCAGTCATCCACTTCCAAGTTTAATGATAGAGAACTGGGAGAGGATCAAGAGGTTTTTCCTCTGGCCATCATCTTTTCTGTGGATGAACCATGATTGATTGCTACAGTATTATGGTGAGCCAGACCTACAGTGTGTAGTGCTGAGCTTTCTATCTGAAGCATCTTGACCTGGGACCTGTCCTCTGAGTAACTCCTCTGTGTGTGTGTGTGTGTGTGTGTGTGTGTGTGTGTGTGTGTGTGTGTGTGTGTGGTGGGGGTGGGGAAGGGATGGGAAAACAGCAGGAGCAGGACTGCCTGGTGAGGTTGTGTGCTCTGCAGTGTGTGGCTAGGCTTGGCATGGGAAACCTTCCTTTGATGTGCTAAGAAAGTCCCGTAGAGGCCCTGATTGGAACACTACCCTCCCCTCAGCTAATGTGGCACCTAATTCTTTCAATCTGACTGACTCTCATGTGAGCTTGGTACCACAAACCACAGTTAAGTTAGGTTAACTGGAAATGGCACACCCAGCAGAGGTCCAAGAGCTGCACTTAACCACCACTCTTCTAGAAACTTCCTGAAGACTTATTTCGTTCAGAGTCCCAGAGGCAGTTTGAAGACCACTAAGAAAAGCTGTATCACCTGGGCAAGCCACTTTACACTTCTCTGAGCCTTCCTTCCCTCATGCATAAAATGAGAATAATGTCAATGATACCTAGTTCACGCTCTTGTTATAAAGATTAAGAGGGGTGTGTGTGTGTGTGTGTGTGTGTGTGTGTGTGCATGTGCGTGCATTATACAGAATCTGTTTTTACTCATAGGCATCCAGTATATTTCAAAATCTTCAGAAAGCAAAGCAAATGCAAAACATTTCTGGGGAGGGAATCTGAGGAAGTACCCTTCCAAGGGTGCTGAAAGGGATTGGGCAGGCTGAGAAGAGGAATAATATCGGAACCAAGCAGCCTGGATCAGTTATTTTTCTGTTCCCATTAAACCTATCCTGTACATTGGCCATGATCACTAGAGGCCAAAAAGTATCATCCATTGTATTTTGGGGGTTTTATTTTTCTCTCCAGAGTCATTAGCATATCTGAACCATCCTTTGAGAAAACAATTTTATTAAAAATAAGAGTGACATTTACAGATAGATGTGTGTGTGTATTTAAAGGAAATTCGTGTGGCCTAGAGACTGCCTTTGCATGCCGCATTTACACAAAATAGCAGTTTGGCCTTGCATGTGTTAACCAACCTCCCAGATCACTTGCCTGATGGAAACAGAAAGCACAGTGGCTTATTGCTAAGAAAGAACTGGCTATTAGCAAAAAAATAAATTTTAGTAAATTTACAGGTTAAATATATATTCATATGTTAGTCTCACTCACAGTAAGTGAACCTATCACTACATGGTAGTTGTGATTTATATACTTAAATAAATACAAATTAGCAGTTGGAATATACCATTCCTGTTTTAAATAAACCTGAAATTTTCTTAATAATATCTATATATACTCAATTATAAAATTTAGTTTTAAATTGTCACCCATAATTAAATAAGCATCATACCTAAACTTTCACCTGCCTAGGAAAAAAATCTACTATTATTTACACTTAGCGCACTCAGTTTTAATATTACTAATCCTCACATAGCCTAGAATATCAGCTTTTGAACTTCATTTTCATAACACTATAAACATTAAGTTATCAAATATCTGAAATTAGACCTACACTTTTAAGTCACTATTTCTCCACTGTTGTAAGATGGGACCCTGTGGGTGAGGGACAGGCGGGAGACGTTTGAGGTGGGTCTCAAGGCGGTGGATACAAACTGGAGTGGTTGAGAGAATACGCCATGCAGAGCTTGAGTGTGGAGTTTATGTGAGATAAAGGGAATGGGAGGGGAAGAGACAATGGAAGAGAGAGAGACAGAGCAAAAAAGCCCTGCCTCCCCCTTCAGAGGAACAACTGGAGAGAAACACTGGGGAGTGGGCGGAGCTTGTGTCTTAAAGGGATCTTTGCACCCTTTGCACCTGCTTACAGACTAGGACCCTGGGCTGGCCAGGGTACTGCCTAGGTCCATCCTGCCAGATGACAGGGCAGGCCAAAATAATGCCTGAATCCTAACATCCACCGCATTTGAAAACAGTATTTTGGAGTGGGCAGTGTTGGTGCACAACTTTAATTCCAGTTCTTGGGAGGGAGAAGCAAGTGCAGCTCTGTGAGTTCAAGGTCAGCCTGGTCTACAGTGCAGTTCCTGAACAGTCAGGGCTACACAGAGAAACCCTGTGTCAAAAAATCGAAAAAAAAAAGTATTTTAGTTTCTAATTGATTTATTATAGCAAATGAATATTGGCTCCACATGCTTGACAAGAGATGATTAATAAAAGGTGATGGAACAATTAGAAGGCAAGCTACAATTCTAATATCTGATTTTTTTTCTTTTTGGTGACATCTTATAGCTGTGTCTGTCCTCTCTGATTTTAAGGTAATTTTTTTTTTTGTCTGAAGAGGTATACAGTGAAAGAGATGAAACCGATGTCATAATAAATGGACTTTCAGACCGCGTATAACACATTTCCTTTAACACTGTATTGAGGCTGCAGAGCCGTCGTCTCGTTGGCTCTTCATTTTCCTGGCTGGTGTCAAAGGAACCCATACATCCAGGTAGCCTTCAGAAACAGTGTCAAGCCCCTACTCTGTCACTCCCCAATGATGAATGGATTCTTTTTCCAAACAAATAAGCACTTCAGAGGGATACCCTTGACAGGGCTGTTAATCCAGAAGGCCTCCCTTATCACTGCAGAATTCAAGGGCTGAGGTTTGACAGGATCCCTGCACTGCCTGGCTCTTGGGCAGCTGGATAGCACAATGCACATAAGCAAGGCTCTCAGAGAGCAGCCAGGCCCCGGCCTTTCTGCCCAGGCTCCCACCACTTCCAGGGTTAGTCTTCAGATAACTACAGGTTGCTCTCTTAGAACTCTCAAACCCTGTACATCAGACATGCAGCGATTGGTGTGCGGATATAGTAGTTTTCATTTTCTCTCTCGAAAAATGATTGTCGTCACATATTCCGATCCACACAAGGAAAATCGGAGAACCGGTCTCACATGACGTGGCTGGGCCTCACGGGACCGCAAGGCGAGATGAAACTCCAGCTCCGGGTTGCAGGCATGAAACATGGGGACCCATCTAGCTCTTATCAGCACCGCATAAATTTCCTACCAAAACTCTCTGGCTCTTGGCTTTGCCTCCCCTGACATCCAGACTAAAGGTCAGCATTTCCTTTACATTCCAGAAGCTATTAGGAATCGGCTTCAGCTTATATTCCTGCTAAGAATTGATGAGTTGACCTTGATTCACTGAGGTTCAACAAATCTCTCTGAAGCATCTCCCAAAATGCTATGTTCAGATGATGGCTAAGAAATCAGGATTCTTTGGCCAGCCTCCTCGCTCTTTATATGTTCACAGTATTAGCATGTGTTAGTAAAATAAGAAGGAATGGCTAACAATCAACCCTGTCTCTGCGGATGATTGCCGGCTTCTCCAGGCCTCATTCTACCTCCCTCTGCCCTTCCCTTCCTCCAGTGGGAGAAAGCGAGAGTGCACGTTTTTACCCCAGACACAAGCCGAAAGTCTTAGGCGTTTCAGAAAAGACGTGTGACAAAGCCTGTTTGAAAAGCAGGGCAGAACGTGTTTTCAGTTTACAAAGTATGAAATATTCAAAAGCACAGACTTACACCGCGGAACTGGCGACTGCTAGGTATCTTTCTGCGCTGTTTTTCTTTCCCTTTCTTATCGCCCTGCTTTTCTCTTTCTTCCCCCTTTAAGAACAAAACACAAATCAAATGCAAATGAATGCCCTAGGCTTGAGAAGATAAAAAGAAAAACAACCTGAGCCAAAGAAGGGAAGACCACGGGAGGTCCTTCCTAGTGGGTTTCAAACAAATTGTTTCCTCCTAAGAATGTGATTTACTCTTTCCTGAATGTTAAATTCTGATCTGCATGCTGGCTGAATATTAAATCTTACAGCAGCAAAGCAAACGTGCTGGTTTGTATTTTGCTTCCAATTATCCGAACACAGAGCAAAAACATTAAAGTTTATGATTTTCGCTTCTCAGAACGGAAAGTTTGCCACAGTGCTTCAACTCTGAATTTCTGCTTCCTAAGTATTACACAAGAGAAAAAAAAATCAAGTCTATTAGATTACTCACGCTGTGTTTGTTAAGAAAGAACTATACTATGGAGATATAGAGTCCTCTCATACTCAAAATCTGAGGGTAGCTACTTAGTCCTTAAGCTGGGACTACTGGCCTTTTAAAAGATTCTATATAAATGAAACATAAAGTGGGCCTTACTAAAATGGCTCAAGAAAATTCCAAAGTACCAAGAAAGTCCACTGTTTTCAAGCATCCTATAAATGTTTGTTTGTGCCTGTCAAACTGAATCAAGAGCTTAAACTCCTAGGCAGGATCAATTTATATTATGATGTTCATAGATGTACATTCAGATAAACCACTTCATTAACCTCCACAACTAACTTAACTTTCAAATTTATTTTTATTTAGTATGAGCTTATAAAAGGGGAAATGTTTTTAGTCTTTCAACACAGATTAAACTAGTAAAATATTACTAACAGACAAAAGTGTGAGTGCAACCTCTCCCAACCCCAGAACAGTTTATTTTGTGGAAATGTCACACTTTTGGTAAGCCATCTTCAGACTTCATGACCTGGACAAATGTTTCCTTCAAGTTATAAGGTCATACATGCATGTAGATATGACAATCGTCCATATAAAATAGTATGCTAAATAGCATTTTACTCTAATACAGGACTCAAATCAAAATATCTCCATTTTCATTCCACTGTCTTTAAATGTTTATGGACATGCAACAGATAGGTGACTACACCTTATTTATATCAAAAATTGATATCATAATATAGCTACTATAAGAGAAAAAACTTACTATCTAGATAGATGTCAATCAATATACCTTGCAACAAGATAGATAACTGGAAAAAAATACTAAGTGTACGAAAATGAGCAATAGACTCTTAAAAGTCATCATTTAAACAAAGGACAATTCCAAAATAAGGGGAAAAAAGTGAATTAGATGCTCTACACAGTCTCAGATGTTTTGGACTCAAAGATTATGACATAGAATTCATTTCACTTGAGAACAGGAGGAAGGGAAGGAAGAGGACAAGAAAGATTGAGGAAGAAGAGAAGGAGGGAAGGAAGAAAGGAAGGAAGGAAATAAAATTTATTTCAGAATAAATAAAACTGAAATTTAGAAGATAAAAATGAAAATAAATGTCTTTTTATAAATTAGGTAGAAAATTTCAAAATTATACTTAAAAGAGTTTTGGACCTTTGATGTTTATAGAGTTGTAAGAGAATATTGTGTAAGTCATTTATTTTTGTTCTTAAATTTCTAGTCTTACCTGAGTTAGAGAAATTTAAGAGCTATGAAGAAATCTTATTTGTTTCTGAAAAGAATGGCTATGTCTATCTCAAGTGAGTTTACACACAGCCCCCTTATCTTTGCGCAAACAAGTGATTGGATGGTTATATTGCCATCAATGATGTTTTCCTGAGACCTTAACCAAAGAGAAAACACTGGGCTTGTGGCAACAGTTAGTGGGTAGTCTCCCAACCTTCTCATTGAGGCGTATTCCTTTTCCAGTAATTGGGCAGATGCTCCTGGAAATTGCTCTTTGTTTTTCTGCTTATTGACTAGGACATTCTGCTAAGGAACCAGCAGCAGTATCCATGGATGGCTGATTGAATACGATGCAGCTGCCCCATAGAGAGCTGTGCTCCTTGTTTTCCTCTATTATCTCACTAAACAAATCTATGTAGCCTTTAACTGTGCAATAATTAACAGTTCACTTTTGGAGTGAGGTCTTCTTTAAAAAAAACAAAAAACAAAGAAAGGAGTATGTCATAGGTTTGATATTTTAAACATATACAACAATTTAACCATGGCATTGATTTATAAGATAGAAATTGCTTGGCAACTGTCTTTGAATTTTCAATCCGGACCTAAAACCTGCCGGAAAGCATTCAGATTGATTGTTCTCTACAGCGAATGTGCGAAGTTGATTCAATTGATACCGGAGTCACTCTTAACATTTATCAGGAGGCACAATCTGTATAGGTGGGTACCATATTATCATCCTTCTGTGAAAGATCAATTAAAGGCAAAGAGATTTTTCCTTTGTAATTTCCTCCAAAATAAACATGAACTCCTGGCTGAGAGACAGTAGACAGGTAAGGCTCCAAGGGCAGTGTACCCTGTGCAAGAGGTGGGTACTGCCACCAGGAAACTCAGATTAGAAGTCTCTTTAATAACGAAGTCAAATAAACTCTAGATGAGATAATTCACTTGGCCTTCATCAGTTATGCTAACATCTCATGAGGCCTTGGTAGATGACAGAATAGATGACTCAAACAGAGATGTTTTCCAAAGTCAAACAAGAATCCAACTATAAAACAGCCTGCTGTCTCTCAGTTAAAGAAGCTGTCTTCTAGGCTTATGAAACTAGTTTGAAGTTGAAAAATAATTTAGCAAGGGTGAGGTAATAAGCCATAGTTTTCCTATTGAACCCTGTTTTACAATGTGATGACATTATAGAATTTTAATTTATTCTAAATGTGTATTTTCCTATTGAAATTTTCACTAGGAAAGGACATGAAGTAATGTTTCTTGACATACATGACTGTCATACTTGATTCAGTGTGCTTTCATATAAAAATACACTTATGCTTTAAAAGCAATATGCAATTTTTAACACTGACCTTATCCCTAGATATATAGTGGGGAGTGGAGAGGGTGTTAACTAATTGAATTTAAAGAATGTAGTATTTTGGATCTTCTTAGGAAAGCAATCTAAGAATAAATTATTCCTTTATCATATCTGAAACTATGAAACTGATCTCAGCTTTAAAAATATAGATCTATTTATTCATTTAATTTCATGTGTATGGGTATTTTGTCTATACATATGTATGCACCATGAACATGCTGGTGCCCTCAGAAGTCAGAAGATGGTGTCAGATTCCTGGAAACTGGAGTTATGAATATTGTTGAGGACAAAGTGGGTGCTAGGAACTGAACTTGGGTCCTCTGCAAGAACAACAAACACTCTTAACTTCTAACCTATCTCCCCAGTCCCTGATGTCATCTTATCAGTGTGACCCCGCTTGTATTCGTCCCAGGATCTAGAGCTAGTAAACATGGGTGGGCCCAAGGGGTCATACATAACAAGCATTTAAGAATTCTCTTGTGTACATTTGAACCAACCACTGCGTTGGTTTCAAAGACCAAGCTTTCCCAGCGCAAAGCAACACTGACCTTTACTAAAAATCGCAGGGCATAGAACTCCCAGGTTGTTGGATGGACTCAGGCCTGGATACTGCGTAATTTGTGGGCACCAGTGAAATGGAAACAGAGGGCAGCAGGGGAACAATGGGCTGGCGCTGAGCTGTCAGCAATTCCACCAGGGACTCCAGGGCCACCCAGCACACCTGTGAAGTCAGCCTTGTTATGCTGCAAAGCAAGGGGAGCTGGATTTGCCACAGGTCCCTTCGCCATGTTGCCCGCTGCTCTCCATCAAGCAGTCTTGCAGCACAAATCTACTTCTGCATCGATTGGCTATCCATCCAGAGACCTTTTACCTGGCCTCTGTTTGTGTGGCTTCATATCTTTATGACATGGAATGGACAGCGCGGCGCCGCATAGCTGTTATCCATTAACCATTCCTGTTTTGCTAATCATCACCGACTCCATCTTTCTCTGTCCTATCTGTTATTGTCTTCCGAAAAGAGATGTGAGGTTTCCTTAGCCTGCTCTGGTTTACATGACATGATTTGTGTATCTGCCTACAAGAGTTTCTCAAATGAACCCTGTGTATTATCTCCCCCCCCTTCCTTCTCAGAAGAGAGAAGAAAAAGGTCATACATCTGTAAAATGACAGCCCTTATGAAAAATGAGAGTTCGGCCCACATGGCTCTCATCAGACACAAGCTCATCTGCTCTGCTACAGACACCGCTCATTTCCTCAACATCAGGCTGAAGTTAAAAGCAGGAAGCACCTAATAAATTGCCTGCTCTCTCAAATTAACAAAGCATAAAGAATTTTCTCAGTAATCAATGAGTATTTCTTGCTCTAAAAAATAAATGCAAGTGTCAAGCAGCGGGGATGTCAACACGTGATCACACGTCTCCCTATAAAATGACTTTTAAGATGACAGCCCAACCTAAATTTGGAAAGACAAAAGCCTGCTCAAGAGCAGGGGTGGAAAACAGAACTTTCTTCCTTATTTTCTGTCTTGGGGACATCAAGTATTTTAAAGACAAGAGGAAATATTATCCTGGAGTCACTGCAGTGAGCTTAGGCACATGTATTTTCAAGAAACAATAAATGATATATAACAATTACAGTAAGTGTGAGAATCCTCAAAGTGACTTTGTGAGAAATTGATCTGTTTTCAAATGTGGGTGGTGGCGATCTGAGCCTTATGAAAATACATTTTCATAAATATATCTAATTGCTAAGAAGTATTGCTTTTGTGTGTTTTAGCCTAAAACAGATGCCAAGAGTAAGAAACTATGAATCAAAAGGACACTTTTGTAATCTCTACTTTGGATTTAAAAAACAAATAAGTTCGGTATCATGAGAGTGTGGCGGGCGTGTTAAGCGATTGTGCCCCTTCCCAGCCTAGCTCAATAAAAGAGAGCTGAAATTCTTTCACGAAGAAAAGAAAAATAGTAACTGTAAAATTTTCCCCTACTTACATGCTTAAGTTTCATCCTTGCCCTTTAGACAAGCTCCTAGGAAATGGAACTGTTGGGAATCAAACTGAAGTCCCTAAGTCGGAAACATTCATTAGGAAAGTCATGTTTCTTCAGGGCAGAGTCAGACTGTTCGGCTTCCAACAACAACACAAAACATCTCTACTCCACAGGGCCACTTCATTATTCAAGTCTATGCCTCCAAGAGTGTTCTTGTCTTGTGTGTGAGTGACCCCTTCAGGTGCTATTTTGAAAAGACTACTCTATAAACCTACAAGAGTCTCCTGACGAAGGCTAAGAATTTATGGAAAAACTTTTCAAACAATTTCTGAAATTTATTCAAAAACTACAGGCAAATAATTCTATTTTTCTGGTAAAACATTTTAACTGATGCATTCTGCAATCTATTCCTAAACAGTCACCAAGAAAGTTTTTGAATGCTACCTGCAGGAAGATTTGATTCTAATAAGGCAAAGACAGGAGTCAGAACACAGCATCAGGCTCCATTTCAGACAATCTATATGCTGACCCCACAGGTGTGGAGGAATTCATCCAGCCCTATAGCTGGGTCGTCCACAGAAGATATTCGTGCCATGATAACAAGAGGTATAATAATACAAAAATACTGCTCTTTTGGAGTTTACCAATCACAAACTGCACAATTCATTAGCTACATTTGTTCACCACACATAGTTATTTCATAATCTTCAGATGTCTCAGGTACAATATTTGACATCACCAGAACACAGTGCTGAAGTATGTCTGACTCTGTGAGGACAAAATATAATTAACAGCCACATCTTTAAATTATGCTCAAGCAGAAAAAGAAACCAAAATGAAAACAAGGCGTTTCTCCTTTGCCCAGCTAATAGGAGTTGAATCTTTAGTAGCACAGTGTAATAGAGATTTCTCTGATGATGGATCTGTCCCACAGATGGGGCCTACAGTGGTGGCCCCAGCTACAGGTACCAACTGAGCACTGGAAACATGATTGGTGAACTAACAAAATGTTACAGTTCATTTAAATGTAGTCACATGTTTGATGGTGTCTGTTTCTAATAGCACATTGGAAAACTGCCAGCTGGAGAAACAATGGCATTCACAGCCTTACAGTCCCAGTAAAAAAATGACAGATTTCAAAGAGTTTAGGGGGAAGGTTCTGCAATTTTTCTTAATATTAGCATTTCAGTATTTTCTCTCAGCTAATAAATCCATTACAGGATTTTTCCTATGAAATAGTGTTGCACTATGAAATCTATCTGTTCAAATCAGAATGCTCTACTGACCATCAATACAGAATTGATTTAATTCTTGTACATTTAGGCTATGCAACACTGTAGCTTTAAAGGAATGGGGATAGTGAATATGTAATGGCATGAGAAGTGTCTGTAATCTATGGTTATATGAAGGCTCAAATTCATCAACATGCAGTATACCATGTGACTATTAACTGAAGTATTTATATTAACAGAATATGAGGTAATTTACCATTTGCATAATTTTTGGCAGATTAAATCACAAGTAATACAAATATTTAGACAACAAAGCAAATAAATTTTAGCAGTTCCAAATGTTGTCACCATTATGGAGTTTTATTAAAGTTTTAAAATGGTAATCACACTGCAACAGTACCTTTTCATTTGTTTCAATTAAAACTGTATCACAGGTATCTTCCCACACCAATAAAAAGATATCTGCGGAAATTATTTAAGTGTTCCATTGCATGTGTTACAATAATGTACTCAAGCCTTGAACTCATGAACTCCTAGTTTGCTTTCCAATTGTCTGCTATTAATACACACACTGAGATGACCACTCTTTAGGCTCAGTCACTACAGTATGTTATTAATGGCTTGATAACACTAGGATAAATCCTTACAAGTCAATAAAACCTTACTGATAGCAATAACTAAACTCTTTTTAAAGCAAGACTAACCAGTGAATTATTATTTGCTATCATTCCTACTAATACGAAAAGTATATGGCCTCTATGAGCAAACACTATTAAGATGTTCTAGATATTGCTGTCAGGCATTCATTCAGCTATCTCAATGTGCCTTCTCCATTAATCTTAAGGAAGAATTCAAGCCAGTGTTTGCAATGGAAATGATTTATTTTCTGATGATTAATTCTCTTCCCTTTTTTTCCTTGTTTCATGAAATTTTTTAGGAAAAATAATTTTTGGTAAGAACCTGACTAAAAAACATGACAAAACACTCTGAATTCATACAATCACTGTCGTGGGTTTCTAGACATAAAAAAGTCACTCTTCACAGGGTAAAACACAAGGTACTTTGCAGACAGCCAGTGTCAGAATAAATCTTAGGATCCAACATGTTCACAGATCTGGAGCATAATGAAAAGAGAAGAGAGAACCTTAAGGATAAGGAGTTTCCTCGAAGGCAGGAGGACCAGAATTTCTTATAATTTGTGATGGTGCAGACTGGTGATGATACAGCCCATGATGGTGCAGACCCAAGATGATGCAGACCTCTGATGGTACAGACCCCTGATGGTGCAGGCCAATGATGATACAGACCAATGATGACGCAGACCATTGATGACGAAGACCCATGATGGTGCAGACCAATGATGACGCAGACCAGTGATGACGCAGACCAGTGATGACGCAGACCCATGATGGTGCAGACCCGTGATGGTGCAGACCTGTGTGTGATTCAGGAATAGTCCTGATGCCCCATTTGGCTAAAGAATTCCACCCCCTGTAGTCAGGCAGAAGCATCATAATCACTGCACTGGTTATGACACTTTATGGACTATGTGATCATATTAAGGCAACTGGTAGTTAACAGTGTCCACACTACTTCATTCAATAGGTTCAATTGTTTTAACTCATAACCCTGTGAGTTAAATATTTCTACATATTTCCTATATAGAAATAGCTTTTCCTTAGTATATATCCAAAATGGAAAAGTTGTATTATTTCTCAGATTTTTAAACTGTTTTTTTTAAAAAAGACAACCATAGAAACCCTGCAGAACAAAGATATATCACCCCTTACAGAGTACTCCTTAGGAAAGATGAATTCTATCAGCATCCATAATGCATTTTCTGACATACTCCAAACATGCTTTGTCAATTCAAGTTACATTTTTCACTTGGTCTGAATTAATCAGTTCTTTATCTGAAGTAGGGTTTGTTATAAGGACAATGTGTTTACACCAAATCTGCTGAATGACTTACTGAGGCCAAATGCCTTCAGGTTGCTTTAGACTCATGCATAACAGTGCAGGTAGACAGGATACAAGCATGCACGCATGCACACACACACACACACACACATCTAAGCACATGTATGGAACATTAAATAGGAAACCTCTGTTAATAATTTAATACTTCTGGGCAAAGCAACAAAATATATTCTGCTGACATGGTTTCCTTGTCTAAACATATCTTATTTTCATTGTAGTTTGTAGTAAAGTGAAGAACGATGGGTGTCTGAGCCACAAGTGTCTGTTCTAGGCACAGAGTAGCAATGCTAAGTTGTGTTCTGGTAGTGATTCTCTCTTAGCTTTTTATTTTATGCATTAGCAACATGTCACATACACCTCTGTGTGTGTGTGTGGCAGGGATGGGGGGACCCTTAAGAGTCAGTTCTCTCCTTTAGGAATCTGGGGAATCAAACACAAATGATTGGGTTCATGCAGAAAGCATCTTTACCCACTGAATCATTTTGCCTACACTAGCAGAGATCCTTAGGAGCCTGACTTATATGGACCAAGAACCATGACTTGCTATTAGCATAATACTGTATACCTTGTGTAGTGTTTTGAATGTGAAATGTCACCCATGAGCTCCTGTGTTTAAACACCTGACTTTCAGCATGTGCCACTGTTTTGGAAAATTGTGGAACCTTCAGGAAATGGAAATTGTTGGAGGAAGTGCGTTCTGGAGAAATGGCTTGACAATTGATAGCTCAGCCCTACTTCCTGGCCACTCTCAGCTTCCTTTTCCAAAAGGTCCCGGCTGCATACTCCTGCCACCATGAAACTACCTACTACCACACACTCTCTTCCATGATTGATTGTGTTCCCTCAAATTGTAAGCCAAGACCATTCCTCCCTCGAGTTGTTTCTTTTCATGTGTTTGCCCACAGCACAAAGAAAAGCAAGTAAAGTAACTAATTTTTTAACATATATCTTGCATGTGCATGTTCTAACTTTTAAACAAAATTTGTTAGTGACTATTAAGAGTACAAAATAATGGGTTTCATGGGGACATTTTCATCCTAAGTAAGTTGGTCTCCACCACCCAGATTCCAAGAATTTTCCTGGAAGGACATTCTAACTCCCAATGTAAGCACATGACTTTCATGCCCACCCAACTCAAGAAACACCCTCACTCTTGCTTCTCATTCCTCAAGTGCTGGGGCTTCTGGAAAACAGGACCACTGGGTGTTTATACACAGCTTCTACATTTTGTTCTCTTTATCTAGCTTTCTATTTAGGTCGATGGAGGAACAAGCTTGCTAACAAGTTTGATCATGAAACAGTTGGGAAACACACACAAAAGATTAATATTTAACAATCTTGCTCACAAATAGTATGCAAATATTTTTGTCTCATCTCCATCACTCCACATTTCTCATTTGTATTTGTTCCATTTATACTGCCTGCTCCTATCTCTCTGTATGTCTCGCATGTTCTTTCTCATTTCCTATCTTTCTAGGCTCGAAATAGTGGTGCTCTAAAGGGTCTTTATTTGGAATGTATAATGGTTGACATTAACCTGGGAGGAAAACATCTTGAATATTCAATATATGTCCTATCTTTGAAAGAATATACCTCTCTCTCTCTCTTTGTCTCTCTCTCTCTTTCTCTCTTTCTGCATGTGTGTGTGTACAATATATGTGTGTGCATGCATTGCCACAGCATGGGTGTGGAGCTCCCTTAGGTATTGTTTTTCACCTTCCAGCTTGTTTGAGACAGAGTATCTGCTCTTTCTCCATTGCATAAACCAGGCTAGCTGACCTGCAAACTCCTGGGAATTCCCCTGTCTCCTCTACACCCCATAGGTATGCTGGGTTTATAGATGCTTATCACCTCTAATTTAATCTCTGGAGAATCTAGAGACCTCTTGTGGCTTCTTAGGGCTCTGCACACATGTGGCGCATTCATACAGACTCATGCTCATGCCCACAAATTAAAAAAAAGCAAATGCCAATTTTCACAAGTCAGTTCTCTGTTGTTGTTGCCGTCATCGGGCTTTCTTCAGACACCAGCACTCTGGTATTTCAAGTTTCCAAGCCTTGTGTTTAACTCCCCTACACTTAAGAGTGTTACAAAACAAAGCTGCACTTGGGAGATTGTCCAGGAACTCTCAATGCTGTAAATTAATTTGCTCATTTCAGAGTGTAGCAAACCATCTCTCAGAGTCTGCCCTGGTCTTTGCTAAAGGAAGGGAAGGATGGGGGAAAAAAGAAGAAAGAAAGAAAAGCAGTGGGTCAGGGACCCAGGACAAAGTGTCTCCTGAGTTTCAGTAAGTGGCCTTGTCACATGAAACTTATGTCCACTGTTAAGTGGCTGAGCCAGCTGCAGCCCATGTGCCACACAGGCTGGGCCTCTTATTTCTCCCGTCCAGTTATTGTGCCTATAAATCCAGCGGGCCACCTGTGCAATGTGCTCATCAGAAGAGCCCCTGAGGAGGCATTAACATAGCAAGGCTCATAAAACACAAATCCTTAAATGTAAAAACTGACACTTTCATCCTCTCCAGGCTATGTCTATATAGATTTCTTTTTAATGAAAAAGTAAAGGCCTATTTTTTCATGTCCAGCAAAATGCCTGTGCATGGGGTCACACAATTAATAATCCTATTTTTAAATGTTCTATTATTGTGAGGCTGCCTAATTTTATTCTCCCATGAAATTATATGTTGTTCCATTATTAGAACACTTACCCTTGTCGATAGCACTTTAGTCATGGAAATAACTCAGGATGAGCATTTGAAGACACCAGTTTACAGCAGCAAGAATGGGATACATTTGAGAGGAGCTCAATATGTCTTCATTGCCTTTCGAATGTCTTTACAATTACATTTCCTGGAAATGTGCTATTTACTGGGAAAATAGCAGAGAACAAGCCCTCTATCTTGCATGTCCACTCACAACAGTGTCAGTTAAATATCCTACCATTCTTCGTAGCATTTTAAATGTTATTTATTGGCTATTTCAAATCGAGGGTCGAAAGTCTTTATTTATACTTGTTTCTCCTATGGTATTGTAAAGTTCTAAAAGTAGTTCTCAATAGACCTTAGGGAAAAATGGAGAAGACTAGCTAGGGACCCTTCAGTATGCATAATTCGCTTTCCTGGCATTTCCTAACCCAGCCCGAAGACCAGCAGAAGACAGAAGCATAGAGAGCAGAGAGCAGAGGGATCATAAGCCCCTTACCAAAGTGCCCCACCATCAGGAGATATACTGTATATGTGGACATCATGGGAAAGTTTAAACTTTGATTAGAAATGTAGAACCAAGCAAAACAGAGATATTCCATTTAAATAAGCCAGCCATGATAATGCAAGCTTTTCAACAAAACCATCTTGAATATAAACAAAATGTATTTTTCCTCCAATCAAGATTGTGTCCCACGTTAGCAGAGAGAGAAGAGGCAATGGTGTTTGTAGAAGCAGAAATGGTATTGATGCATAAAGCAAAGCTAGTGGTGTAGAGAAGCAAAGAAAAGCACAGTGGGCAGCTGTATTGGGCCACATGCAGGATATATGCTTTCTGTTCAAAGATTTATTTTTAATTATGTGTGTAGGAGGTATGTACATGTGTGTGTTGATGAACATGGAGGCAACATGAGTCAGGTCCTCTGGGGCTAGAGTCACAGGGAGTTGTGAGCTACCTAGCTTGATTCTGAGGTCAAAATCAGGTTCTCTGTGAGAACAGCATGTGCTCTGAACTGCTGAACCATCTCTCCTGAAGAACATTTTAAAATTTTATTGTATATGTATGTAACAGACCAGAGGACAACTTATGGGAGTCTGTTTTTCTTCTTCCACCATGTGGGTCTGGGGATCAAACTTAGGTCCTCAGGTTTGTTGGCACGCACCTTTACTCCCCAAGTCATCTCACAGGCCCACAAGACTTTTGAATATATCCACAAAGCCGAATCAGGGTCTTATTAATAAAACATAGGAACCCATTATCAAAACCTTACCAGTACCAAAGAAGAAGCAATTAATACAGGTTTTGTAATGCTCCCAGACAATCACAACCAAGTATGTTTCTAAGTCATCAGGGAAAGAAATAGGTCAAATAATTATTACTCTAATTAATTTTCAAAGTAGGTAGAAAAGAATCCATTAAATCTTCAGTAAGTTCTTTGTCCTTTGCCTGGGAGTTACTCTCTAGGAATATGACTTTGTTTCCTGTGAGCTTTGGACCACATCAGACATTCCACCAGTGGTACTTAGGATGGAGGTTGTGGGCCCCATGGTATCAGCTCTTCCTCCCAGCAAGGTGAGACTGAAGTATCTGGCTGACATTAGGAGGAGCTGGAGGCTAAAGGTCAGAGACTTGACAGCAAACTAGATGACTGGAGCCAATGAAAAGTACTAACTCAAGCCTAAGGAGAGAGCTCTTGACACCCATCCCTGTTCCCAAAGCTTACATGGAAATGGCTGCGGAGATGAGTATATAACTGTTGTTTTCACAGTTACTAATTATTCAGAGCAGACGACCACAGCAGAACATTACTTTACCATCGTGACATTGCATACTGTCTTACTAACTGCAGTCACACACACAAGCACATACACACATGTACACTCACAAACACACACATACAC
Organism: Ondatra zibethicus; assembly: GCA_004026605.1. Classification (NCBI taxonomy): domain Eukaryota; kingdom Metazoa; phylum Chordata; class Mammalia; order Rodentia; family Cricetidae; genus Ondatra; species Ondatra zibethicus. Next base: position 49,425 of record PVIU01000542.1, on the reverse strand, counting down.
TCACAGCCTGGTAAACTAGATTTCCTCCATCTTGGGCTTGAAAGCATCTTATAATAAAGACAAACTAGATTCATTCCCGTTTATGTTTAAATCTGTTTCTCAAGGATTGAGCTATACCCTCATCTGTAACCTTAACTACAAATGGTTCTATACTGCCTGTTCCAGGAAATGGCAGCCATGCCATTGTTTCAGAAGGTTATTAGGACCACTTGTTGTTATGACCACCTTGTTATGATCACCTTGCAACCATGTCTTTGCTTCATAACAGGCTGTGATGACCAATTTGTTATGCCTATGTTCTGCTTTAGTAATTCCCACCTATTTGCTTACCAATCCCCTCATTTGGAAACCCCCTATTCCTGAACTATAAAAACCCTTATCTTACCTATGTCCAAGACTGATCTCTTGAACTTCATCTTTGGGAGAGACAATCTGTGTACACAAATATAAAAGCTTGCTTCAACTAATTGCTCACTTCAATTAATTTGGCCAGGATGATTTTAGTCAAAGTCTGTTGTACAAGATATTGCTAGCTAGCTCTTACATTTAGAATTAACTCACATTGATTATTTTTATTTTACCATGAGGCTTGTGGCCTATCGGCAAGGTTGTGCCTGGCAGCTCATGTCTTTTTCCTCTGGAGGCTCCATGGCATCTCTCTGACACCACTTCCTGTCTCCTAGCATTCAGTTTAGCTTTCCCCGTCTAGCTCTGTTCTGCCCTGCTATAGGCTCAAAGCAGTTTCTTTATTCATTAACCAATAAAAACAGCACATATACAGAAGGACTTCCCATACCATTTCCTCTTTTCTGTTTAAATAAAAAGGAGGGTTTCAACTTTAACATAGCAAGATTACATAAAGCAAAACAGGTATCAAGCAAGAATTACAGTTACAATATTTATATCTACTTTATCTTTCATCAAAATTAAGGACAACGATAATTGTAACTATCTCTTCAACTCCATCAAAAACTGCAGAAGAATATAATATTACCTAAGTAAACAAGAAGTGCATTGTAAGCAACTTCCAAAACTCTAGAAATGGCAGAGACATCTCATGGCCTGGACAGTCACCCAAAGTTCTTCTGTACCGTTGGGAATCCATCTTCAGCCTGCAGGCCCATAGTATCCTACAGACTTTTCCATGAAGCAGGAAATTTCAAAGCAGTTCCACCTATATTGGCAGTTTGTCAGTAACTGTCTTCTGTGTCCTGCAGAATGTCTAGCAGACTTTCATGAAGCAGGAACCCCAAAGGATTGTTTCACCTTCTTTAGGCATCTTCAGCAGTCATTTTTTTGTGGTTCCTGCAAGTTCAGTCAAGCAGTTCAGGCAAGAGGAGTTTCTTGCCCAAATGGCTAACAAACTCCATGAGAAGCCTCTTCTATGTCCATCTTTCTCTTGAAGTAATTGATGCTGCCAGGAGCAGATATGTCTCATTGTCATGAAAAGTCCTAAGTTCTTAAAACATTTTAAATGCTGTATTCTGTAGTCTTTGAAAGATTTGAAGAATACCTATCTAACTGAAATATATCTCTATGTATCTAGAAAACCTAACTAACATGACTACACACTTGACTGCATATTTGTATGGCAGCAGAAATCTACCATGCTCTCCTGCTTGTGCATGCCTAGTAGACCTGATTCAGCTCCTGCCCAGGGAGGAGCCCTGAGCCGTGGGCATGGCCTCAGCTACTTTTCTCCTAACCCCAAGCAGGCATATAAGCACCTGGGCCCACAAACCCCATTCAAGTCCTCCATAGCCAAACCTCCCAAAAGAGTCAGAGCCATTCATGCTTGTAAAGCAGGAAGCCACCATTTTGAAACCACATGGGTTTTGCTGCCAGGGCTGAGTCAGGAAACCTTCTCTTAAAAGAATCATGCCTCTGCTTGCTTCTAGCAAACAGAGCCCGCCCGAGAAAATGCTTAACTTTGTTTTTTATTGTGTCTAGAATTACTTTTTATGCTTTCTCAGGTTTTACATGGGTTTAGTCGACCACATTGGCATGTCACTTTGTTGTAGAAGATCGCTTGTTTGTTCCTGGCTGCTCAGCCCCAATATAATCACTCAAAAACTGTATTATTTAAATCACTGCTTGGCCAATCACTTAAGCATATTGCTAGCTAGCTCTTACATCTAAAATTAACTCGTTTCCATTATTTTATATTTTACCAAGAAGCTCATGGCCTACTGGCAATGTTCCAGTTGGTGGCTCAAGTCTTTTTCCTCTGGTGGCTCCATGGCATCTCTCTGACTCCACCTCCTTTCTCCCAGAATTCAGTTTAGTTTTCCCTGCCTAGCTCTGTTCTGCCCTGCTATAGGATCAAAGCAGTTTTTTTTATTCATTAACCGATAAAAGCAGCACATATACAGAAGGATTTCCCACACCAAATGTCTCTCTGCTCAAATCTATGGGATTAACAATACACAAACACACACAGATACACACACATGGAGGGGGAGTTTACTTTGTGCCAGAAACTGCTGTGGGGACTCTATGCTAACTCTCAGTACTCACATATGAACTTTTATCATGAAGACAGTTCACTCACTGATATATTTTATGTTAAAAAGGAAAAGGAAGACTTGGGTCAACTATACTCCTTAGTTGTTTGGTTTCTATAATTTGATAGCTTTTAAAAGGCTTTTAAAAGGCTTCTCTCTTTCAGTAGATTGCCTTAACTCATCTTGGCTCAGATTTGTCTTCTAGACACCATTATGGGATCAACAGTCTTCTCAAAAATACTATTACTAAGCCAGGATACAAAGACCTGTAGACTCAGGTACAGATGAGCTGGTTCAGGTCATAAAGTGCTTGTTGGACAAGCTTGAGTACCCAAGTTCAGAATGCCAGCATCCATGTAAAAGCCAGCCTCAGCAGCACATGCCTGAAATCTTGGGAAGAGAGGGATGGAAAGAGCAGGATCCCTGAAACTCACTGGCCAGCTAATCTAGTCAACTGGCGAGCTCCAGATTCAGTACGTGGAGAATGATTGAGAAAGATTCCCAAACTCTGGTCTCACCACAGGTGTCTACACACATAAATAACACACACACACACACACACACACACACACACACACACACATCTCAAAAGAGCTGAAGGTAGCAAAATTGGGACTCTGCAATGGACTAGTGAAGATTTCTTAGATGCTTTTGAGCTTGTTTATAGAAGCTAAAAGATGTTCAAGGAGGGTGATCTCTCCTTATGTTGTCTAGCATATAACTGTTGATAAATTTTAGATAGGCCTATTTTTCTTGTTTCACATACGTGTTAATTCTTTCTTCTCTCTACCATCATTGAAATATGTGGTAATAGAATAAAACATGCAAAATGTTCAACAGACTAGAGTCCAAAAATAAATCTGTACATTTTCAGTCAATTTACCATTGACAAGACTGCCAAAAATGCACATGCAGAAATGACTAGCTCCTCAGCAACTGATGCTAAGAAAATCAGTAAGGACAGACCCGGAGCAATAAATTAGACCCTTATCACATTATAAAAAGCTTGGGATGGGCTAAAGACTGAAATAACAACCCAGAAGGCCTGAAACTTTAAAGTTAGAAGAAAAACGGGGGAAACTGTTTGACACTGGCCAAGCTGATGACATCTTCTGTGACCTAAAGAAAAAAAGAGAGAAATGTGATTTACAATGACAGAATAGTTTTCACACACTACAGGAAACAATCCAAAGTAAAGAGAAAACCTGTGGAGTGGAGAAGATATTTGCAAACTACACATAAATAGTTGTATAGTTTATATAACCAAACTTTGCAAATAACACATAAACCTCAATAACAATAAAGAACACTTAAGAAACAGACAGAAGAGCTGATATGACAGATTATTGGTTTTTTTTATTTGCTTTTTAAAACAGGATTTACCTATATAGTTTGTAGCTGGCTTAGAATTCCCCACGTAGGCCTGACAAGCAGTGGAGATCTGCCTGCCCCGTCTTCCAAGTTCTAGGATGAAAGGTGCATGCCACCACACCTGGCCTCCACTCAGACATTTCTTAAAGGGAGGTCCACCAATAGCTGAAAGACACAGGAAGAATGCTCACCATCAGGAAACGTCAGAGAAATGCAAATGAAAACCACAGTAAGATATCATCTCGCATCTGCTAGAATGGCTGTTAACAAAAATATAAATTTTGAAAAGTTCTGGCAGATTTTGAGAAACTATAACAATTATATATTGCTTGGGAGAATGTAAACTGGCAAAACCAGTTAGAGAAATAGCATGGAAGTGCCAGAAATAATAAATAAAAAGTAAATAAATATAAAACTATCCCATGAACCATTGCTAGTTGTGTATCTAAAGAAAATGAAACCAATTTCTGAAAAAGGCATCTATATTACCATGTTCATGTCTGTCTTATTTCATAGTCAAGATAGCAACACATGTTAGCTTGCTGCAGTAATAGAACAAAACAGCCAGCTAAAAGAAATTATTATGGCTCAGTTTCAGAGATTTCAGCCCATAGTCCCTGGCCCCATTAAGTCTAGGCCAAGGGGAGGCAGAGTATTATGGACCTGTGAGAACGTGGCTGAAGAGGGCTAGGAATATGGCAGACAGGAGAGAATGACACAGGAAGGAAGCACATGCCACCACGGACCTGCTGCCAGCAAGCTTCTCCATGTAGCAACGACCCACCTCCTAATGTTTTCAGAATGTCCCAGAAGGACCAGCAGCCCAAGCAGTCAGCACATGAGTTCTGGAGGGTATGTTCTATTTCAAGCTCAAACAAGAAACAATCCATGTCTACTGATAGATACATGGATAAAAATCCTGAAAAAGAGAGATGGCAGGGGGTGGGGTGCGTTATGTGTCTGTCTGTCTGTCTCTCTGAGTGTATGTGTCATAGAATATTATTCTATTCCATTACATAATATAATATTATTTGGTTTGAAAAGGAAGGAAAACTGATTACTTTATTTACAAGAATAAACCTGAAGGACATTAATACTAAGGAAAATAGTCTGGAGGATAAAAGACTGAAAATTCACACTCAGATATAGAACCTGAAAACATTGAACTGATAGCAACAGGAGGGAAGTAGTGGCTACCAGGAATGTAAAGCGGAAATACCGAAAGATTTTTTTAAAGGGTACAAAGTTTCAGTTTAGCAGAATAAAGAGCTCAGGAAATGTATTATTCAAAAACAGCTAACAAACTGCTTTGTAAACTTGAATTTTATTGCAAATAGATCTTAAAAATTCTTAACACACACACACACACACACACACACAATAACTATGTGAGATGGCCACCACGTCAATGAACTGGAACAAGGTCCTCATTTCACAATATTTACATAAATCAAAGCACTATGATACATGGCTCAACTGTGTCTAATTTTTATTTGCAAATTATATTTTGATAAAGTTAGAGAAAAAACAAAATCACATGTTTATTCCAAACAAAAAAAATGTTTGAACCTATTGGAAAATCAAAATGTGCACACCGAATTATACTATGGAGATTATTTTTTAGCTTAAATGTCACATTATAAAAATAAAAATATATTATTTTCTATCCTTTTTCTGAAAATGAATTTAAAATCACAAAATGAAAGTGGTATATGGATGACCCCAGATAAGACCCCTAGCAATAATGGAGAGGGTGCCTGAACTGATCTTCCCCTCTAATAAGATTGGTGATTACCCTATCATCCTAGAACCTTCATCCAGTAACTGATGGAAGAAGATGCAGAGATCCATAGCCAAGCACCAGGTCAAGCCACAGGAGTTCAGTCAAAGAGAGGGAAGAGGGCTAATATGAACAAGGAGGAAGGGGTCAAGATCATAATGGGGAAACCCACAGAGACAGTTGACCCGAACTTGCTGGAGCTCGAGGACTCTAAACCAAAAGCTGGGGATCCTGCATGGGACCTGGGACCAAGCCAGGCCCTCTGCATGTGGGCCGCAGTTCCATAGCTTACTCTGTTTATGGGATCCCTGGCAATGGGACCAGGATCTATCCCTAGTGCATGAGCTGGTTTTATGAAGCCCATTCCAGATGGTGGAATGCCTTGCTCAACCTTGATGGGGAAGGGGGTGTTTGGTTCTGCCTCAACTGAATGTGCCAGGCTTTGTTTGCTCCCCATGGAAAGCCCGACCCTTTCTGAGGATTGGATGAGGGTGGGTTGAGGGAAGGTGGGAAGGAGGGGGAGGATGGGAGGGAGAGGAGGGAGGAGGAACTGTGGTTGGTATGAAAATGAATAAAAATAAAATATATAAAAATAAAGTGGTAGAAAGCTACCACGGATGTTGCTAAAACTTGGTTTTAAGTATTTGTAACTCATTTTTAAAATTTAATAAAATTGTTCTGGAGAGCAGCCTAGGGTTGCCATCCTTCACTGGCATCTGCAAGGCCTCAAGTTTGATTCCATCTCAAAGGAAGGGAAATCAGTCTTTGCTTCTGTTTCAAAATAGTATTTAAATCAACCCAAGCATTTTGTATTTTGAGATATAGAAATAATGTCAGTGTGTGAGACAGGTAAGATAACAGAAAGCTGCGAATTATAGTTCATTGTCTGGCAAGGAAAAGATCAAAATTACCTCCTTTTTCACATTTCCAATATTCCTTCTTTTGAAATATTCAAAACCAAGAAAAAGTGTGGAAAAATGCTGTACTTGGGATCCTGGGATTCTCAAATGGCAGCGGCACAGACAGCAAATGGTGACTAGCTTCCCAAACCAACATTCTGTGTCCCTGGTTAAGTTGCTTTGTTTAAAGCTCCCCCTGTGTCCTCTTGCCCCAGCTGCAGTGAGTTCCCTATTGCCTGACAAGGCACCATGTCAGGAATGACAAGGAAAATATGGTCAGATGTGGACTAAAAAGAACATGGTTCAAGCCCAAGTTCTGCCACTTAGACTTGAATGGACTTGAACACTTTAGCAAATTTCCTAGCCCCTGACTGCCCTGCAGAAACTAACACAGTGCTTTTACCATCCACTCGCCAGAATAGCAACCCTTGGAGCATCCTGAAGCATGGTGGTCTGCAATACACCAGACTCAGCATCCCCTAGGTGGTTGTTGATGTAGGAGGCCTTGCCCTAGATTCTACTGCTGACCTGAAGCTACATTTTGAGAATGATTGCTCTAAAATACTACACAAATAGATGGGAATAAAGTACTTGGCCTCACATGGCTATTAAAGGATTAGGAGGTGTGGCCTTGTTGGTGGAAGTGTGTCACTGGAGGTGGGCTTTGAGGATTTTAGAATCCCAAGCCAGGCCCCGTGACTCTCTATTCTTGCTGCCTGCAAATCCAGGGTATAGAATTCTCAGCTACTTCTCCAGTACCATGTCTAACTGTGTGCCACCAAGATTCCCACTATGATGATAATGTACTAAACCTCTGACCTGTAAACAGGTCCCAATTAAAAGCTTTTCTCTGTAAGTCTTACTGCAGTCATGGTGTCTATCCACAGCAATAGAACACTGACTAAGATGCACAGTTACGTTCCACTGCATCCTAGTTTGCTTTCTATTGTTGTTATGAGGACACAATCACCAAGGCAACGTAGAGAGGAGGTTGATTTGGCCTACACAGCCTCCTCAGGGTCCATCACTGAGGATAGGAAATGAAGCCGAGACCATAGAGAAGTTCTGCATATTGGGTTGCATTCCATCGCATTCTCAGCCTGGTTTCTTATACAATAGAGGACCACCTGCCCAGTGTTGGCATTACCCACAGTGGGGTAAGTAGCCTCTTACATCAATCGTTAACCAAGAAGGTGCTCAACAGGCTTGCCTACCTGTAGGCAAATCTGACAGGAGCATTTTCTCAACTGAGGTTTCCCCTTCGCAGACGATCCACGCTTATGTCAACAGGCACATCAGGTGCCTGTTTCTCTACATGTCCCTCAAAGCAACACTTGATTGTGTCGTTGAATGGATTCTGGACAGCTCAGTTACACAAACTGAGCTATGTGTTGACTTATCTATGTGTTGACTTATCGTCTGTGTCTTTTTGATGGCACTGAGAGTCAAGTCTCCAAGATCAATTCCTTTAATTCCCCCCCTCCAGCTTTTTTTTTACCACAAACCATTATTTTCTAAATTGAAAACTATTAAGACAATTTAAAACAAATCAATTCTTCTGTTTTCATTCATTGAGAGTGAGTATTGCACGTTTGTATTCCTGTTACAAATCAGTCTATCAAATCCAAGTGGTCAGGGCACATTCAACTCAACAATACACTCCAGAGTTCATTTTCTTATTAATGATCTGGATTATTAAAATTTTTCCATTATGGTATTTCTATATAGTAAAAATAGGACAGATAGTTTGTAAACCCAGGTAGCATTCTTTCTGAAACCACCTAGCATGCCTGAAATACCATGTATACCCTGATTGCAATATGGATGCATAGAAGTTCCCTAAATACATGTGTCTTACATTTACTAAGACCTTTCTCAGTAAACTCTTCAACTGCACCCTCAAAGGTTTTCTAAGGACTGGAAAGATGACTCAGCAGGTTAAAGCATTTGCTGTCTGAGCCCTGGAGCCCACATAAAAGTGAAAGAAGAGGGCTAACTTCACAAAATTGTCCTCTGATGTCCAAAAATGCTCTGTTTCATGGACTACCCTGATGATGAAAATAATAATAATAATAATAATAAATTTTTCACAGCTTTCCAGTTAGGGGTATAGAACAGCATTCATTTACTTTCGTTTGATGTTCCACTGATACTTATCACTGACAAAGTACAGGTCATTAAATGGACTTAGAGCCAGTTCTTCCAAAGATGAAAGGGAACAGCTCTGAAATAGGGAGGATTCAGTGTTCATTTCCAATACCCATACAACATTCCCTTCTAGATGATATGATTAAAGGTTTGCTGGGTAGGGGTGGCTGGGAACATGTAGTATTTAATAATTATTAAGTCTTTAAATTATTGGCAGAGAGCAAATTAAATCCCCAAACCTAACAAGTATAAATTACTTTTATTTTATATAATTAATATGTGTATAATTATATATAATATAAATTTTATGATACATATTAGTTATATATTAAATCACTCATATATATTTTTGAGACATATATATGTTGAGATACATTCTCCCTACATAGAGCAGGTTGACCTCATAGACACACAATCCTTCTGCCTCAACTTCTTGAGTTCTGAGATTTCAGATATATGCCACCATCTTTGACAAAACATTTACTTTTTATAGCAAATGCATAAGTTTTTGTCTTATTTTGTTTTGTTTGTTTTTGTGGCATTGAGGACAGAGCCTAGAGCTTTGTACATACTAGTCAATGCAAATACATAAATAATTTAGAATTCCATAAAAAGGGATGGTTTATGATTCCAGCTGTATATGTTATTAACATTCCACTGCACTTATCACCAACAGGGGTCAAATAAACAACTTTTAACCCTGACAAAGTCTCAAATAAACTGGATGATAATGAAAAGCAGCATAATGTGATGTGTCAAGAAAAATACTTCTCAGGAACTAGATAAGTTTGCTCAGGATGCTGAGGTGAAGACAGAAGGAGCAGACACTTTGTGCAATAAGGAGGCCCCATGCTTTCCAAAGCTGTAGGTGTGGAAAGACAAGAAGTTGTCACACTTTTCTTTGCCCTCTCAGATTCTGAAAAAGAAACAGCTGTGACCATGTTCAGTCACCTTTACGAAGCATTCTTTTCTAAATTTAAGAACAAATGTTAAAGAGTCCAGAGAAGGCTCAGTACTCACTTACTGCCCTTGCAGAGAACCTTAATTCAGTTCCTACACTCACACAGGCTAGCTCCCAACCGCCTGTAACTCCAGTTCCAAGTTCTTGGTATTCATGGGCACCTGCACATTCACGGTACACATACAAACAAGCAGACACCCCGTACATGCCCACGTCCATACACATACACACAGAGAGACACATGCACGCAGGTGGGGAGGAAGGGAGAGACAAACAAAAAATAAAGAATTTTGAAGGAGAATGTTAGGGGGGGCATCATGTTGAAGAAAGTTGTGTGGCAGTGAGATATGGCACAATGTCTTTCACGCTCTAGTCTTGGAGTTTGCCTGGCATTTGTGTGCAGCACTACTAGGCTATGCATTTTACCCACATGCCGAGAAAAGTGTAACACAATCCCAACCATCTTCATACTCTATGGTGCACAAACAATGTAGAGTCCCATTCTCCCTTCCCAAATATGAAGTCATTCTCAACAGTAATTGTCAAGCTTTACCTGATTCCTTTTCAAAGTATAGAAACAATCTAAGTCTACAGACTTTCCAAATCCCACGGGGAAAAAAAAGTGGGAACCCAACCTTTATATCACAGTATTGCACTTCAGTCTCACAAATTCTTAAAGCTATTGACTAGTTATCTTGCATATATTTTCAATTATTGCCTACAGTAGCCCTCACATGGAAGGGTGCTTATCACTGAAGCGAAAAATGAACATACACAACATGTAAAACATATGAAAGATACAATTACATTCATGTAAAATTGTGTATACATAAATGAATTTCCAAAACACAGAGTCAGAGAGCTATCAGAATTTACTCTCTTAATGAATTAACATTGATAATCTGGGACCAGGCACTAAATATGTGCAGATATGAGAGAACAGGATTCATGAGAAAATAACAACGCAGCATTTAAAGTGCTACATCCAAAGCTTTTAAACTTTAGCAGACACAATAGTTGGATGGCATTCCTCTAAAACCTGCCTGTGTTGGGGTTTGCCTGTGTCTAGAAATTTCTTCCTAAATCATCCTCTTGTGAATCCATCCTCATCTACACCGCCACCCTGCACACTCTACCTGTTCCTTGGGCAAGGTGCTTTTCTTGGCTGAAGTTTGTTCTTTATCGGACTTCAAAGTGTCCTCTCCAGAGAGAGTCACATCCACTTGTCAGTGTCTGTAACAGGTGTGCATCAGCACACAGGACCTTACAGTAGCATTCTTAAGACAAGTGTCCAGGCAGGACTTTAAGATGGTTGGAGGTGCCAGCTCCCTGGATACACACCTCTGCCATCTCTCAAGAGCAGGGTGTGTGAAGTTTTGTTCCTCTGCCAGAGAGAAAGCCATCAATTTAGAACGCTGGCAATGTGTTTTTAACAGTGGATCAGAGCGAGGGGAGTCGCTGGTTCCCAGGTTGGTTATGTCCTTTAGTGCTGTCAGTTGTCTGTGGAAAAAAAAAAAAACAAAAACGAAAACAAAATCCCGATATCACAGAGGAAGTGCCTCCCTGTGCCAGTGGTGCTGAATCCTGAGTTGGGACCGTTTGGCCAACATTGCTGTCTCCCCGTCATTTAAATCTCTCTGTCCAAGAGACCCTTGGATTAGCTTCTGCAATAGTCCCTGCTCCTCCTGGGATGGACACAGTTGTGATTTCTCATATGTTGCATGCGTGCAGCAGGGTTCTTGCCATCCCAGCAGGGTTTCCAAATCGAAGGTTAAATGTTGGTGAAGTGTGATGCACTTTAGAAATTCTGCATCTCTCAGCTTCCTTCAGCTCCCAGGAGACTAGAGGCGCCCCACGCTTCTCTCTTGGCCCATGCCTCTGCCCTGAGTGCTGTTTACCTGAGGAGGCAGGAAAGCGGGTATAACCATTGCATGATTTCCAAGTCACCAATCTATGTTTTGGTTTGATCGTTGTGGAATGTCTCCACCCTGAGGTATAAGGAAATAAAATAGCGATCCCCAACACACAAACCCTGACTCTAAACATTGCCTGCCCTTCGTGACCCTGGACGCGGCAGACACACACGTGCACGCCCAGCATGGAATCCTTTCCTCTGGCCTCACCTGCTGCTTCCATCATTGCCAGGCCTTAGCTCCCAGCAGGCAGTAAATCTGTCAATGGGGCCTAGCACCAAGCAGCACCAGGTTTCTATCTAGCCTTTTAAGACACCCCCTCCCAATGGCTTCTTCCATTTAGATTGACATAAATGCTACACTCAGAGAAAGACTGATACCCAAATCTTTATTTAAATTGCTTTCCCACTGAAACAATTTTTATCAATCAAAACAGATAAGAACAAGTTTCAAAGAATCATCTAAAGGGATCCATCCCTGAAAAATCAAGGCCACTCACTTTGTTTTGGTCTGCCTGGACAGAGTGCCCGGTGCCTGCAGCAGTGGAGATAAGTGGGGCTACACAGAGAAAGGTCACTGTCAGCTGGGTTTGAAGCCAGCCCTTCCGAGACCGGTCATCTACTTCAAGAAAAGCCTGCATTCATCCACTCTCGGCATGGAATGCTGGGTTCAGCTCCCCCTCTCCTATTAGTTCCAGCTCAGGACCATTAAAAATGATGTATTAAACAGAAAGAGGGCCATAGAGCAATCTGAGGGAGGAGGCAGCTAGGCGCTGATCCTCAATACTGACATCTGAGCTGAGTTCATTGTCTATTAGAGGTATACCTCGTATTCTAAGTATTTAATTATGCCTTTTCTTTACAGACACGTACACTGAAAAAATTGACTATAGGCTAAGGTAGAAAGAAGAAAACCTTGGGCCTGAATCTGGCTTCCAACTGGATCTAATACTTAATAAAATTTCCTGAGCAGGAACTGTGTTGCTTGATAAAATACATCATTGTTTCCCTAGCAATTATGAAACATTTAAATTAAGAGTAGTTTCAGTTACTTCTCAACAGCCAGTTTACCTTTGTTATTGTTTTTAAGCTCTTAACAACTATTAGGGTTTTTTTCTCACTTTCTAGCTCATAATTATCCTTCTAAACCAAGTTCAAAAGATGTGGTGGGCAGAATTTAAAGATAGCGATAAGATTTCTGAAATATACATAGAATAAAACAAAGACTTGGTCCTTTCAAAAAACAAATAAGACTTATAAATCCTTAACAGAGTAGCCAATTAATAAACCTAGAGATGAAAAAGGGGGATGTTATCACAGATTCCAATGAATTCTAAAAGTTCATTGAAATCTTTGAAACTTACAAAAAAAAAGGATATAGAAGAAATGAATAAGTTCCTAGACACATTGGATCTCCTGAAATTAAACCAAGGGTATGTAAATACTTTTAACAAATTCACAGTAACCAAGATTGAAGCAGTAATAAAAAGTCCCTAACAAAGAAAATCCTGGAATTGGATGAATTCTCCATGGAAGTACATTACATAGATGGGGGTGGGGACCAGACTTACTCTCTAAAAGCCAACGTCATCCTGACATTACATAAGAGCACAGCAAAGAAAGAAAACCACAGACTAATTTCTCTAGCAATAGATGCAAAAATTACAATGACATTCCTGCAAAGCATATTCTGGAACACATATAGATTAACATGCAGCATGACCGAGTTGGTTTCATTTAGGGGTGCAACATATGCAAATCAGTAAGTGTAATATGGAACACAGTAGCAATAAGGACAGAAATCCTATGATCTCAATTGACACAGAAAAGGCCTCTGACAGTGTCGTTATCCTTCAAGATGAAAATTCCTGAAGAATCTAAGAACAGAAGGAAAGTTCAACATCCCAAGGTCTTAGTTTGATTTTTATTGCTGTCTTAGAATTCTGACCAAGACTAACTTTAGCAGGAAAGGGCTTATTTGGCTTACATATCCCAGGTTATAGTCCATCACTGAAGGAAGTCAGGACAGGAACCTGAAGACAGGAACTAAAGCAGAAACTTAGAGGAAAACTGCTTGCCAACTTGCTATCCACAGCTTGCTCAGTTTGCTTCTTATATTCCCCAGGACCACCTGCCCAGGAGTGGTAACACCAGCAATGGACTGACCCCTCACAGATTAAACATTAATCAAGAAAAATGTCCCCACCCCAGATTTGCCTACAGGCCAATCTGTTGGAAGCAGTTTCTCAATCGAGGTCTCTACTTCCCAGATGACCCAAGTTTATGTCAATTTGACAAAAAATAAAAATGAAAACTAACCAGCACTCCTACGTAAGATTAATCTACAAACCAATAGCCAACACAGCCAACATTATACCAAACAGTGAACAGCTGAGAGTTTTTCCTCTAAAATCTAGAATAAAACAAGACTGTACCCACTCTTGTTCAGTAGAGTGATGGGAGTCTTCTACCAATAAGACAAGAGAAGGAAGTAAAAGGGATGCAAATGGAAAAAAAGGTAGAATTATTTCTACCTGCAGATGATAGGATCCTATACTTAAAAGACACTAAAGACTTCACCAGAAAACTCTGGGTTTCATAAACACATCCAGTAAAGTATCAGGATACATATACAAAATTAATATACAAAAACAGCTTTTAATATGTCACTAATCAACTTTCTGAGGAAGAAATCAACATATTTAAAGCATATTTATAATAGCTTTACAAAAATAAGTTGTTGACTCTCACTAAAAACAAATAAAGAAATAAACTAACCAAGAGGTGAAATGACCTCTGCAATGGGAACCTTAAGACTCTGAGTAAAGAACATGGAGAAGACACTGTGTGGGAAGACTTCCCACACTGTGGTTGACAGAGTTAGTATTTATGGCTTTATTAACAAAAGCAAACTACACATGCAACTTAATTCCTATCAATAACTTTCTTTGGGGAACTAGAAAAGCAACCCTAAAATTAATAAGGAAATCTAACGATGCTTAATAGCTAAGGCAGTCTTTAGAAGAAAAACCTCTACTGGGGGTATTGCAATACAGTCTCTCCAATTATACTACAAGAGTGTTTAACAATTAGACATGTAAGTCAATGCAATAGAAAAAGAAGATCCAGAAGTCAGCCAAAGGAGCTATAGTCACTCAGCTGTTGACAAAAACAGACAGTTCTAAAAAGAAGAAATGGAAATAGCCCAAAAATTCTTGAAAAAATGCTCAACATCTTCAGTCATCTGATAGTTGCAAATTGAAACTACTTTGATAGTCTGTCTTAACTCCAGTCAAAACAGACACCACCAAAACATCAAAAGTGACCAATTCCAGCCAGGATGTTATGATGACAAATCCTTACTCATTGTTCTTAGGAATGAAAACTTATGAAGCCACTGGAAATTCTTATGGTGGTGTCTCAAAAAACTAAGCATAGAACAATACTACACAGCTATACCACTTTATATACCCTATGTCAGAGTTACCTTCAACTGTCAACTTGACACAAACCTAGAGTCACCTGGGAAAAGGGAACCTTGATTAAAGAATTGCCTCCATTATGTTGACCTCTGAACATGTCTACGGGGATTTTTTTTTATTGTTAATTGATGTAGGAAGGGCAAGCATACTAAGAAGGGGGTCCTGGACTGTATAAGAAATGTATAAGGACTGTGTAAGAAAGAACATGAACCTGAAAGGAAACCAGGAAGCAGGGTGCTTCAAGCTTTTGCCTTGAGTTCCTGTCTTGGATTCTCTCAGTGATGGAACCTGTCCGTCAAATAAACCCTTCCCCCACCAGGTTGCTTTGGATCATGGTGTTTATTGCAGTTGCAACAACAATAACAAAATCAGAATAGGACATCCATAGAACTCTAAGTCAATATACAGAATAGATGTACACCCATTTATCTCCATAATAGGATCGATCACACGTTAAAGGCTTTGTCTCCAGCTGATCACTGAAACAATCACTGAAAAGGGATTGGGTCACAAGGACCCTGACCTCAGTTGTAGATTCAACCACTGATAGATTCCCAACTTGCTGGCATTGTTGGGGAGTGATATAGTCCCCTTGGAGGAAGTGGGTCACTCGGTTGTAGGAGGGCACAACTTATCCAAGGTCCTTTTCCATTTTTCTCTTTTCCTGCCAGCCGCCATAAGGTGAGAAACTGAGGGTTCACCTAAAGTTTGACCTCACTGTGGTCTATAGCCATGAGGCCAAATGACCATGGAATATAACCTCTGAAACCAGGATTCAAAATAAATGTTTCCTTCTTTAAGTTATTTTGTGGGGTATTTTGTCACAGCAATGAGCAATGTCACTCATTCAATCACCTTGGCAGTCAGCTACTCCAAAATATCATGACTGAACTTACACTAAAGCAGGAGAAATAAATTCAAACTAAAAAGCCAACTCAGAGCAGTTAAGAACAGGATTGATTCTTTGAAACTCTGAAAAGATCAGCACAATAGTAAAACAGAAATAAAACTTAACAAACAATTAATATACATAATAGAAAGTTTTTGTGAAAGGGGGGATTGAACACCAGCATGTTCCCCTCCTCAACTTCATACACTGCCCTTCCTAATTTGGTGTCTTGAAGACATCTTCTTACACCAGCTCCTGCTAGTAAATCCTCATCCGCACCCTTCAGGAAGACCATGCTGATATGTGGCCCTACTGATCTAAAAAAAAAGAAAATAGATTAGAAGAAAAAGAAAATGAAATTTAGCAAGGAATTTGCTTCTGAGGTTGTTCCCTTGATACACTAAGAAACTTGTTCTCTGTCAAGGAGTAGAAGGCTCATAGTACCACCTGTGGTTCTCAAGAGCATTTATCCAAGAGCCTCCTTCCTGATCTTTTTACTTTAGTGTAAGAAATTCATATAGCTATGGAGTCAATTTCTTCTACAGTTCAGCTGGTCTTCTAACCAATTTCCAGGCCTAACTTTCAGCCCAGCTGACCGCCTGTAATGTCTTTCCTTGCTGATCCCTAAGCTTTCTCGTTTTTCACAGTGCATTCTAAATCGGTAGCTGATACCAGTCTATTGCTTTTGTCCCTTGGAAGCTGTAATGATACATAACAAAAGCGAGCCACTCCATATCCGGTAAGGGAAAACTGCTTTCCCACACATTTCACACATTGGTTGCATAAACCAGTGCTTCTTTTCCCTTGATTCTGCGCTCCTTACCATTCTGTTACCAACAACATGGGAGTTCTGCTGTGTGCAGTAACACAAAGGGAATTCGCCAATCGAGTTCAAACCTATAAATATCAGAGGCATAACACAGAAAAGACTCAAAGCCTGAGTCTTTTCGTGAAGTCCCTGAGCTCTCCCACAATCTGCTCATCTATTTTTTAAAATCTGCCATTGACCATTACTGGGTGACCAAATTCCTCTACTTTGTCTCGCAGCCCTAGTCTCTTACAGGACCCATTCATTCTATTGGTGAGACTTTCCACTGAGAATTTCTTTGGCTTGAATCTTTACTTTATAGCACCACTAGGTTTTCTTCAGCAATTCTTATCTCTTGGTTTTATCTTATCTAGTTTCCTACCTTGGGTTGACTTCCCTATTTCATTCATGTTTTTGGTTTTGGTTTTTTGGAGTATATCCATGTCTTCTTTGGGTTACTTAAACATGGTCAAAATCATTCTTTTGAAATCTTTTTATAGAAGTTCCTCCAGGTCATTTCATTAAGTGCCATTATTATGGGACTAGTGGTTTGTGGAACAGTCGTGTTATCTTGTTTTATGCGTTATTTCTATTCTGATGCTGGGACTTGTACATCTAGAGTAGTTTGTTGGTTTAACTTCTTTCTGTCTGTCTGTCTCCTTTCTTCTTCAAATTTTGCAGTGTTCAAGTTTACAGAGGGTGAAGTCTTAATTGACTGAGATGCCTATTTTCCATTGAGAAGCTCCAGAGCAATGTAGTTGGCCCTAAGCCAGCAGGAGGCTCCTGAACTCCTTCAGCAAAACTCTCAGGGGCTATAGGTGCAGAATAATGGTAGCAAGTGCATAAATCATAGCTCCTGGCAGTGTATATGAGCCTAAGCATGGGTCCCCTACTTGCTGGGGAGATGGGGGGGGTGCTTCCTGGCAGAAATACTAAGCACTCCATTCAGTCCTCAGTCTGCAAATGTGGGGTTGAGGCTGATGTGCAGGACTCACAACCTGGGAATTATACTTTTGATGAATGCAGCGCACAATGCCTGCCTGCGCTCTATGCGCTACCATACAGTTTGCGAGCTTTGGGCAAGGGGCTGGAGGTTGAAACACACAAAGACACACATACATACATACATACAGACAGACAGAGACATGGACCTCTAGTCACTGGTAAGAAGCCCTTTATTCAATAGCATCATGGATGCTTATATACCCAACAGTCAGGTGGGCCAACAGGTGAAAACTTATCCTCTGATCCTCAAGGCAAGACAACATGTACTCATGAAGCAGAGCTGGTAAACAACTTTGACACAGCTTTCAGTAACTCAAATCACAAGGAAAGTAAAGATCTCTAGCAGGGAAGAGCAGCTGGAGGCCAGGACTCCAAATGGTCCCAACATCTCCCCCCTAAATTTTTTATAAGACAGAAGACCCTCCTGTTTTAGGTCATCTCAGAAGAGTAAACCCTTACCCATCTTTGGGAGGCCCCTTCCCTGTCTTGGGCAGGCCCTCTTCTGTAGAAGTTGCCCGTCTACGGAGGAGTCTTCACTGTTTGTGCAGTATTTGCAACCAAACCCGGGGTACGTCTGAGTTACTAGCCAACAGGCTCAGAAGGACTTGCTAAGTGATCATATGCTGCATTTTCATGGATTGTCTGATCTTACACAGAATTCAGAGATGAATGTCCAATGGCAACAGCGTTAAGATTGCCACCAAGAGGGTCCCCAATCACCACTGGACCCAGCCTCCCATTTGGGCTATGGTATTTTACTAACCCTTTGGCTAAAACAGGGGGCACACAGGTATCGACAATCTGGTGTGCTAATTGTAACATTCCAAGGGCTATACAAGTAACCATTGAGCTGTTTCACCACATAAAAGGCATTAGCAATATTAACAGATGTCACACAAATGGATTTAAATTCAAAAGTCCAAATTTAATGTCTAAATATAAGGCAAATAAAGTATACATGATCAGAAAATGTTAAAGTTACCTATGTGAAACGTGAAACCTGCAGGATGCAAAACTTCAGAACGCTGTACCCCAATTCAAAACTTGAAGTTGAGAATGCTGTGGTCACCAACATGCAGTCAACATTTACTCTATAAAAAAATCACTCAAAATCATGAAAAGGACATGAAAACTTAGAAGTAAATACTGATAGACTGTTCACAAAGAACAGCTTAGAACGGTCAATAGATTAGAAAGTAAACTACTAAAGTCAACACAAAAGAGATATACTGATTAAGACAAAGAACAATGCATTGTCCAACTTGTCCCTTTTAAGGAATAATAGTCCTGGAGGAGAGTATCAGGAAAACTCTCTCAATATACACAGTGGGAAACATAAACTGCTACAGAGGTCCCAGAAAACTCTGAGTGTGCTGTGTCACCTAAAGGAAATAGACATCAGAAGGAGGATTTATATTGGAAAACAATTGTCACAGGTTACACAGAAAATCAGATATTAAAAGCAGCCCTAACTCTGAATACTAGAAAAAAATTTAAATGCGATGTCTAAGATGTTTTAATAACAAAATAAAATAAGTGTTTAAATAATGTTTCAGGAGCATGCAATGGCATGGTTAGTGTTACAGTGCAAAATGAGATGGAAAAGTACCCATATGTTTAATATGTATCAACTTCCAAAAACGTGTCATCACATGAAAACAAAAAGGAAACAAAACAATAAAATAAAAACATCTGTTATATTTAGGTAGTACAATCTTAAAAATTTCACTTTCTTTTAGAATGGTTTGGGTATTTTCTAAATTTTATAATACATATTCCTAAATAATGCTTTCTAAAGTATTGCTTGTGCTTGACTGTATTTTGTTAACAGCTTGTCGATCTCTATCTAATAAAAACACTCAAATCCTTGTTTTACATCTCAGAGTTCAACTCTCAAGCAGCTTAATGCAAGCTGAACTATCACAGATTGACTATGATTCTTCCTGACCCCAAGAATTACCCAGGCTAGGGAATAGATAGATGTGAGCATCTGCTCTTCAAATACATGGTGCTAAGTACCATAACAGAGAGTCAAGTGCAAGGACAGTTGAAAGCCTGTGAATTCAACCTCAAGGCAGATGACTGGAAAAACTTCCAAAGGGAAAGAAGCCTATAGTTCCATTCATTCTTCCTTCTCACGATGTATTTGTGACCAAGGAGGCACAGTAAATGATAAGGAAGGGTTAAAAACAGCTAGTAAAAGGATTGTTTGTTTTGATTCCCTATTTTAGGAACTCTGAAAATCTTCTAGACCCAGCTCTGTTCCAGCTTTCCAGACATAGCCTCCCTTCTTGGCAGCTGTGAGGAATATGAGAGAGGAGACATGTGCTTCCCTGTTCTAGTACCTACTTAGCCTTGCTCCTCAGACTGCAATTTCCAGAGACCATAGAATAGGTGATAGTTTGAGCACTCAAGAGCTTCATTTAAGATGCCCTGCATTTTCAGCACGCTGTGTTCCCAGATGATACCAATTTCTGTGATATGACTTTTCCCAAATCAAAACTTCCAGATGTCTCTGCAGCATAGGTAGCCATCTATTCAGAGACCTCTTCTTGCCTGTGACATAAGTTTGCCTTTCAGACATGTCACAGTCATTTAACCACAACACACAATCACTTTGTGTGGACACCTTTACCAAACTGGTTTTATTTACCAAGTCTGGAAGCTAGGCTAGTTCCTCATGGTCTTTGCTTCAGAGCTATCTGCCACTTAATGGCAAGACAATTAAGTACCTGAGTTAATTTTGTTTCTAGTGTTACAAGGACTAAAGTGCTCAAGTAGCTTCTAACATGTTCTCCTAAATCAGTATTTACCAGTGATATGCCCAGGCTGTCCTTGGTTGATACTGCAGTTGGATTTAGGCAGAGAACTGCTTGATTGCAGAGGTCTGGTCTTTCTGTCATCTCCCTGCGGTGTACAGAGGGAGACTTCTAGTTTGCATCACGGCACTGCATTCCTATCTTTTCTGAAAGCAGAATGCCATGCATTGTTTTAGTGAGTGGGCTCAGGCCCGAGCAATGTAACTGAAAGGGAAAAACAGAACAAGACATTATTATTTGTATTAATGTTCTTCCTGCAGTAAATAGCCCAGGAATGTCTGTCCACCATCAGTGGGTTTCTCTCATCCAGGCTCACATGGTTGGCCTCCTCAAATCCACCAATAACCCAGCATCGACTTCACATACGACCAGTGGCTGATCTGCAACTACATAGTTCTTTCCTGGAGTTGATCAATTAACTTCTTTGACACTAATGAAAGTTTTATGCTTGTGTGTGTTTGTTACAAAATGACTTAAAATGTCAAGCATTAAGGTATTTTCTACCAAAGTAGTTTTACAGCATATTTTTTAGCTTCCACTAAGATTATCCAACTAATAAGAATGAAAAAAAAAGAGAAGAAACAAAGGAAGAAAGGGAGAAATGCTTTAGAAAAGCTTAATAAAATGTTCAAAGTGGGGTGGCTGTGATGGTTCATCAGGTGAAAGCACTTACTTCTAAGACTGGTGACCTGCTGTGGAACCCCAAAACTGGTGTAGGAGGTCCTTCTGTTTGTGTGTTGCTTTCATTGGTTAATTAATAAAGAAACTGCTTTGGCCTGATAGGGCAGAACTTAGGTAAGCGAAGAAGACAGAACTGACTTCTGGGAGGAAGAAAGCAGAGAGAGATAGCCGCCATGGAGCTGCCAGAGACAGACATGCCGAATCTTTCCCAGTAGGCCACTTCCATGTGGTAATACACAGATTATTAGAAATGGGTTAAATCAAGATGTGAGAGTTAGCCAATAAGAGGCTAGAGATAATGGGCCAGGCAGTGATTTAATTAATACAATTTCTGTGTGATTATTTCAGGTGTAAGCTAGCTGGGTGGCCGGGATCAAAAGCAGGCCCTCTCTCTCCTTACAACATGAAACCCACACAGTAGAAGACAACTTAACTCCTGAAGGTTGTCCACTGCTCCCCCAAAACACACACACACAGAGACATACACACACACTGAAATACAAATTGTATTGATGTAAAAAAAAAAACAAGTGGAAATGTGAACACCACATCACTCTGCCTTCTCTTCCCCTCCTTTTCTCTGTTCTTGTCTGTCCTTGGGACACTGCACAGACTGATGTACCGGTACCTGATCTTGTTTCTGTGAACATGATTTTTTAATTATGCTGCTACACATTTACCTTCAGCGTTTATCCGTGGCCTCAACTGATCTGGAGATGCAATTTTTTTAAAAATAATAATAATTTCAACAAAACACACAAGCAAATAATGGAAGAGCCTAACTATCTGAGGAAGTCACAGCATCAGTAGATTATTCAATGTGTCCCCTAGCAACACGACAGCTGGCTGGACACCTGGGTACTGTCATTGAGCAAAATCAGAAGGAAATTGACGTGGACGGGCTAATAGTCAAAGTTTATATAAAATTATCCTCGTGAAATTAAGAATAGATGAGCGCTGTGAGATAATTTGGTTTTCCTTTCTCATTTTCTCAGCTCCAGAACAAGCAAGAGAACAAGAAGGGCACAGAAGGCAGAAGCCACAGCCTTTTGGTAACCTACCCTCAAACATGACATCCCTTCTGCTCTGCTGTTGAACTGACTCACTACTTGTAGCCAAGCCCAAGAACAAGGATATATAAGAGTATAAAACCAGAATTCCCCTTCCCCCACTGTTTTATGCTCCGTTGCTAGTAGTCGATGTAGGTCCAAAAATATTTACTGGAAAGTTCCAAGAAAACAATAATGCAATCTCAGGGTTCACAGTGTGATCAAATATCCTGCAACATCTCAGACTTCAAATATTGTGTACATAGTGCAGGGTAAATTCTCAATCCTTCCCCTCTTTTCATCTTAGCACACAGGCATTACATCTCACATCATGGCAAGAAAAAAGGGGTTTATTGTAGTATAGATTTTTCACACATACACAGAAAGACAGAAAAACAGTTACTTATTTTTATTATAACATGTTATTCTTTTCTATAATTATTATTAATCTTTTACTGTACCTAAATTTTAAAACATGGCATTACAGGATGTAGTACTGCCTGCAGTTTCCGACCTCCACGGGACGGCCTGTCCTGTGTCCTCACAGGTAAAAGGAGACTTCTGTGCTAGAAACTTGAGACCAGTGGCTGTGTGTCATATGATTTGTGTCAAACATCAAATGAACCAGCTTGAACGACCACTGACTGAATGAATCACTTAAGACAATCTGATCACCAATAAGAATAATGAATTTTTTAAAGTCTTTAGAACTTCTGTGTGTATATATGCATTCACGTGCCTATCGGCCACATGCATGGGGGTACCTGGGGAGGTCAGAAAGAGACCATCAAACCTCCTAGAGCTGGAGTTATAGGTGATTGTGAGCCATCTGGTGTGGTTACTGAGAACTCAAATGAAGTCTTCTGGAAGGGCAATAAGTGCTCTTAACCACTGAGTCGCCTCTCCAGCCTCAACAATGAACTTTCGAAGCCAATCTATACTGCTAAAATAATAGGCAGAGAATGCAGAGTGATTTTAGTCTTATTTATAAAAGAATTTATGGCAACAAATATAAAGAAGACAACTGAATTGGAAATTTAATTTTTTTGTAAGCCCCTAAACCAATAAATGATTGAAGGGAATATTGACAGCTAAGACCCTGGCCAGCACACCAGTACAGAAGACCCTTCCTTGTTGATAGTAGTTTATAAAACTGCAAGACATAAACAGGACAAGAATGTTCTACTCAGCAAAGCAGGGACACTATGAAGGATTAGAAGCCCCCAGGCTGAGGAAACAGTCCCTTTAGAAACATGAAACTGCGAGGACTCCATGGCTGGTGATGACCTTCTGGTCAGTGGAGCCAACTTAGATTCGCTGAGAAATTCTTTGCTCTAATATTGGCAAGAGCTGCCAACAGCATTAGCTAGAGAAACTGCAGATGAACTAGTTGGTACGGTCTTCATTTTCTGTACATTTCTTGAAGGTGTGAATATGGTTTTGTGAAAGTACAACAGAAAGTCTCCCTCTTCTTGAAGAGAAACTCCTGAAGCATCCAGTGGTGATTGACATGGTTGTCCGGAGGTGTGGAGAAACATAACAGAGATAGAGAAGAAACTGTGGCAAATGTTTGCAGTTCCAGGATCTGGGTGCAGGGCATGTGGATACATTGGGCTCTTATTTGAATGTCTTTGCAGTTTTGAATTTATCAAAATAAAAAGTTAGAGAAGACGAGGTCTGTACTAGTTAGTTTTGTGCCAACTTGGCACAACCCAGGCTCATTTAGAAAGACAGAACTTCACCTGAGAAAATGCTGCCCCAGACTTGCCTTTGCACCAGCCTGTGGTATGTTTTCTTGATGGATAGCTGACCTGGAGGATCCAGTGGGCTATGCAGCTCCTGGGCTAGTCATCCTGGGTGCTGTAAGAAAGTAGTTTGAGCAAGTCATCGAGATAAAGACGGTAAGCAGACTTCCTCTCAGCCTCTGCATCAGTTCCTGCCTCCAACTTCCTGCCTTGAGTTCCCGCCCTGAATTCCCTGGACCATGGATGGACTGGCTGTGAGCTGTAAGAAGAAGTAAACTCTCTCTTTCTCAACTTGTTTTTAGTATTGTATTGCCACAATAGAATCCCTAACAACTAGTTAAAAAAGGAAAAGGAAGCAAAATTACAAACTCCATGCTTCGTAGTGGGAAAATAAGGTAGTCCAAGAGTCTAATAAAATGATAGCTATTCCTCATTGGGAGTCCCCAGACTACCTAAGTGGCCCTTGTGGTTGGTGTTTGCATTGTTTCAATCAAAGTCTGATGTCACTGCGTTCACAGTCCCTTAAATCTTGTGTCCAACATCTCTTAATATAAATGACCCCATCCCATAGGAAAAGACCCTTAGAGGAAACCACAGTATTGATTTCTACCACTCATCTTTCTACTTCCCTTACTATCAATAATCTGTTAGCTTTATGATTCAAGGTTGTTCTTAGAGAACGGAGCTAAAAGTGAGTTTAATTTGGAGACTCCCAGGAGATGCAAAATAAAAAGAAGTTTAACATATACTATTTAGTGCTGTCTGTTTGTCTTCCTGGAGAAGCCAAGATCTCTCCACCTACATCATAAGGTCCTAAATACAGAAGACGCACAGATTTCGGGTTTTAACCATCTTGCGGCTCTCTCAGTTTCAGAGGTTCATGCAGAAGGAGGAAAGGCCATCTGGGCCGGGAAAGCCTGCACGCCAACCCTCTAAAGACAGATACAGAGGAAGTCAAATAAAATGATTGTCTCACATTTAAATCCAAGAATTTGCCAACTTGAATCGCTGTTTTCCGTCTGAGAGCATTTAGCAATTTTCTTCTCATATTGGCCACAGCTAGGTATGACCTCAGCTTCCTTAAAGGGGCACGCTGCTCAGACTGGCAAGAATGGTTATGTGGCTCCCCTCAGTGGCCGTCAAGAACATCAGCACCGTTCAGAAAAGATTTGGGCATATAAAGCAGGAGGCAGCAGCAAAGCTCACTGACTTCTAGTCCTCACCACCAGCTAACACTTTTATATACATGAAGATGAGATGAAAAAATGGATATAGGCAGAATCTGGGGAGACTTTCATTGTGAAGAAAATATTTCAAGTAATAGAAGTGCCAAGATAGTTTCCAAAACCTTTTGGAGCTTTAGAGAGGTAAAGAAGTAGTGATCACAAGGGAGCCAGAAGCCAAGCCTCATCTGCAAGCCAGTTCATTGGTAGCTTCAGGTGTAGAAAAGTAGGGAAAATACCATAACACTCAGAAAAAGCTAATTCCAGAACATTCCAAACCTGACAAGTAATTTGAAATGGGAGTTGACATGATATAAAACGTTAATGTACAGGATATGTTCCAGTTGATGGTTTCTTTCAGCATAAGTAACCCTTGCGTTCCCAGCAGGCCATGGGGCATTTTATAGCACCAGGATTTCTGGGCCTTAGCCCAGGTTTCAAACATGTTTCCCCAACAATGCTTCCATTTTCTGAGATTTAGTCTTTCATGGAGGCTTCTAATTTGAAAAACAAGTTATAAGAATGGAAAATGCTTTACCCATTCAAAAAAATATTGGAAGATCTATCTGCTTCTGAATTTGTAGCCTTCTGCATTTATCAGTACCAGTAAGAACCCAAGACTACAGACAATAACACATAAGCACTGGTGTCCACTTGAGTGAGACCTGGGAGGGAGGCATGGCCAACCTCGCTCAACCAATAACCCCTTGGCAACAAGGCTAATTCGTCAATTCTGATAACCCACCCACCTCTCCAATATGCCTTCCTGATAGGCGTGATGGCTTGTGTCTCTCATTCAAGCACTCAGGAGCTGAAGGCAAGAGGACTGTTGTGAGTTCAAGGTCAGCCTGGGCTATATATTGAGTTCAAATCAACCTCAACTACTGAGTGCGAGCCTGTCTCCAAAACCAAAACAAAGCAGAAAAGGTCTTGAGTGCATGCATAACCTCTCCCTTCCCTCTGCCCTTGCTTGTGTTACCTTCTTCCTCTACCCCTTATCTTCTTCTGGTCTCTTCCTAGTATGGCTGCCTCTTCCAATCGACAGTCTCCCATTTCCAGATACTGCGTCTTTCTAGGGTAAGAACTTGACTCCATTAACTGGAGAGTTGGCTCAGGGATTAAAAGCACTTGTTACTCTTGCAGGTGACCTGAGTTTGATCCCCAGCTCCCACATGGTGGCTCACAACCACCTGTAACTCCTGTCCCAGGGAATCCGACGCCCTCTTCTGACCTCCACTGGCACCAGGCACGCAGTTGGCACATACTTGGCACCAACACATACATTCACCCAGACCAAACACCCACATACAAAAATAATAAAATAAATAAATCTGGAGAGAGAGAAAAGAGCTTGACTTCACTCTCTTCATGTACTCCTGCTAATCTTCTAATGGGCTTTCCTCAGCCTCCCGTTATTACGAACATATTAAGCAGAGTGAGTTAAAGGATAAGTTACTAAAGTCGTGCCACGACCATGCATAATGGAGTTGCAGAGCTTCAAGTCCCAGACGGACTCAACACACAGCGAAGCATTCAGCTGGCAGTCGACCGAGTCTCTGCCTCCTTCAGATAGTAGAATTGAGGCTTAGAGCAGGTAGGCATCTTGCTCACTTACAATTACCAGCCATTCGGAAGCTTTTCGGGGGACTGAGTGTTCACGGTCCCTTACAGAAAATACTTTGAGAGCAAAGTTAAGATCTGGCATGCACTGAGGACCATAACTTAAAGAGGCCACCTGACAATAGTGTCTTTGACTCCCTGTGTTAGAAACAATCTACTTTCTAATTACAACTATTTTGTCTTTCACGTTCTTTCTTCTTTTCACTTCAGTATGGATAATTAGCCCCTTTTCCGATAAATATCTCTTCCCTGGTTATTGTGTAGTAACACAAGTATGTTCTCATTTCTAAGGGGATCCTTTTTCATCTGCCAACTGTCATTAAAAATCACATGTGTTGTTCCAGTAAGGTTTTTTTTATGTTTTGTTTGGCAAGGGGAGGCTAATTGTAGCTCTCTCCCATGGCCTTCTCACTGTTGTTAAGTTAACCATGGGTTTGCTATGCTGGGAAAGGTTTAGCTAAGGCTTGGAATCCAAAATAAGGGCAATAATAAATACCAATTATTCCCAGGCCCTTTGCTGTGTTCCTAAAGTTAGCAGGCCTGGCTGTTGATTTCCACAGAACTGCATCCTCCTAATGCTCTTGATACCGTTGCCTTTGGAAGGCTATTTTGGGGCACATGCTGTCCTTACCGAGAGAAGTGATTGCATGGTGGAGCTGGTGAGCAGGCCCCCTCCTCCCTTCCTTTGGAAGCATCTTCTCTTAAGCATCTGCAGCCATGGGAGACAGCATAAGTGACATGTTCATCTGTCCTCTGGCACTTGTCTTGTCACAACCTAACTTCAGACTTTAATTGTAGGACGGAGATGTAGAGCAGAGAGAAACCGCATGTGTTGTTCAGTATCGACAGAAGCATGGAATGTGTCTTTCTCGTTTGTACAGTTCCTTGCTCAATATGTGACTTATTAAGATGGGAAGCAGAGCTATTGACAAACCATACGATGTGAATTTGTCTACCAGGACAGGAAGACCAGGTTCCCTATAAAACACTCAGGTATTGAAGTAAACAGAAAAACTGCAGCAATCTCACGAAATGAGTAAAATAGTACCATAGATCTATAGTACTATAGATACTACATAATACTATAGCAGATCACAATGGTGCAGATGCTGGTTACAGTGACCTCTGGTGTTCTCTAGTTCATCAGTCCACAGTTCCAAAAGCAAATGCTTTTCCCCTTCACTGTGTTTGACATACACCAAGTGTAAGTGTGATGCTTGGAAAGGGGCTCTGAGCATCATCATGACACACAAGCAGAGTCGAAGAGTCTGTCATCGTTACCATCTTGCCATCCTAGCGAAACCCCTCTCCCCATTTTTGCCTTTAACTTTCTAGCCACTGCTCACAGAATTGCACAGTAGCATAACCTCCATCGCAGATATCTGTCCCATACAGTGAGACCATCACTTCCCCATGGTTTTAGGCAAAGGCTTTATTTTCTTGGCTTTCCCATGAGAAATCACAAATTACAGTCAGAGACACTGAAGGAAGGGTCATTGCTGGAAAAGTGCTGGATGTTGACATACAGGCTCCTTTGTGGAATAAATGCTGCTCTAGTTTTGAATTTAAATCCCACCATTCACAAAGAAGATCAGTGAGCCTCAGAAATAGTTAATTAGTCAGATTAAAGAGAAAAACAGCTAAGGGAAGTTTGCCTGTTCTTTAAGTTGACTTAACATACAGCATCTCCAGCCTCTCTGCCTGCAGAAGTGAAGACCTATAATACAGACTGTGCTGTGCCCCGATCTCAACCTGGCCTGGGGAACAGGAGTGGACTTTGCTGCACCCCGAGCTGAACCTGGCCTGGGGAGCAGGAATGGGTTAACCTAGAGAGAACTGTTGTTGACATCACACGGGTCTGTTTTACAAAGCAGAACCAACAATCAAGCAAAAATCCCTGGCTTCTGAAATCTATTTTTTTTTAAACAACAAAACCAATTTTGTTAAAAAAGCGTTTGGTCCTGTCAGGTTCTACCTACAAAATTAATAAGTAAAAGCTTAAACTACAGGATATGAGGTTAGTGTTTCTCATCTCTTATCCTACATGAAGACACCAGTTATTGAAAACAAATATTTCTAGAATGGCTCCCAGATGTCTTATTTGCTCTTGTCTCTCCTATGCAATGCCCCAGTGCTCCCAGGGTAGGTAAGTAAGTGAAAGGCTCTGGCCAAAGAGGTGGTGCCATACATAGCTCATCATTTCAGAAAAATTCCAAAATTATCAGTTATTAGCCTATGGTTTTATGCGTTTATTTCAGTGTTTCCTGACCCTGTGTTTTCACCTCATTCAACTACTATGAAGGCAAACTTATACCCAAGAAAGATAAAAAGATTAGAAATTACTGACCTTTAAACTAAAATGAGGACAAATCTTTACACGCAATTATTTTAGATTGTCTCTCAATTAGCAATGAAGTCATCGAATCAAATTTGAATTTTATGATTGACATTTCAAGGAAGAGAGGAGGAGGAATTTGTGTTTTCCAGGAAGAGATCTTTTAAAATAACCATAAGCTATAGGTGACTTGAATACTCTAGTAAAGGGACATACAAGTGGAAACACTGATTACATACAACCAAATATTAAAATGTGGAGGAAAGATTAGATGCTATCTATTCGTTTACATAAGTAAAAACAAAATAAGTAAATTAGACAGTAATGTGGTACCAAGCAAAATAACTGTGGGTTGTTTCAGAACAGCATTCTTATAAGGGATTCCTCATAGGGAACCCAGGGACATATGAGCACAGCCCAGAGAAGCAGAACACCTATCTCACGAGGGCACCAGAAATGCCAGACAGGAAACTGGACCAATGATGGTCCCCAGATTCTCCGCTCCCTTGAGTAGAGGGAGGGGCAATCAAGCATTGTAATGCAGACGTCTCTGTTGTCTCGTACCTTGATGCTTATTTCCTTCAATAAACTGATAACAATAACTGAAGAAATATAAAGGTTAGAAAAATATATCATTTCACAGTTACTCTCTAGAATACAATTCAGTAAAATCTGTACCAATGCAATTTCTGAGTTGAAAAATCTTAAGTCCTTTGTAAGTCTTGTGAAGAATAACAATTTTATGCAGTTCTATCTTTTTTGAAAAAGGTATGAAATCCTCAAACTATTTTAAATTAACTTTCAATTATTTTTGTAAGCTTCATATTCCACTTGTGTATATCCAGCCACTTAAATTAACATGCAAAAATACAAGTGTTCTACATTCTATCTTGGAAAAATATTAGTCAAATTAAGTAAAAATTATTTAAATATTTTACAATAGTATTACTTTTATAATTAGATATTGATTTAATTAAGATTATAAATGACTTGTTCTACCTGCATCATCAACCTTACTCCTATTGACTGGGAAAAAGTGGAATAATGTTCTATATATTATCAGACCTTACATGCTATAAATATAGATTATGCCTCAAAGGTTCTCCATGAAAATGATTGTGTTATCTTTGAAATGTATTGTCCTTTAATTTTTTTTTGTATGGGGTTACAAAGATGGCTCAGCAGTTAGGAGTCCTTAATGCTGTTGTTGGGGACCCAAGTTCAGTTCTCAGCACCCGTGGCAGAGAGCTCACAATAGCCTTTAAGTCCAGTTCCAGAGGATAATATGCCTCTGGTCTCCATTGATACACACATATGCATAACCACACACAGACACAGACACGTAACTAAAAACAACAAAATTAGTCTTTGAAGATGTTTAGTTGATTGATTGGTTGACTAGTTGGTTGGCTGGTTGGTTTTGAGAGAGGATCTTAGTGTAATAATTAGTGAGGCCTCAAACTCACATCTCTTGCCTCAGTATCTTAACTAGCCGGTATTCCAGGAATGCACCACTATATCCAGCTTGAAACATATGATTAAATTGAAGATAATATCCTCTTCACAGAGCTATTTTGGTTGTTATTGCATTTGATCATTGTTACTATTGTCAATACTACAAACTGAGCCTAGGGCCTCAAACAATTAAGGCAAACACTTTTTACTGAGTTACAAGCCCAGCCCTGTGAGAGAATACTCACATACACTTTGCACAATTTCTAACACACAGTAAGCATATAATGAAAGATATTTGCCTATTTTCTTATACCATCAGGAATGATCATAGCTGGTTGTTTGTAAACATTTTGTGGCATCTTTTGAAACTGTCCCCAAAATCTCTAGAGTTTCTTAAGTGTAATTTCATTGTACAATCTCACTGTTGCTTTAATTTTGTATTTTCCTAGTGACAAATAAATGTTAAGCCTCTTTTCATGTGTATGCTATCTGCTCATATACCCTCTTTTGAAATATCTATTTTGAATCTTTTGTCAAAAATTTAAAGCCGCAACTTAGGTTTTAAAATTATCTAATTCCCTAATAGCTGGGGCAAAGCCTGTGCGAGCATTGGCTTTGATTCTGATTTCAGGATGAGAAGCAACTCCATCAAATATAGCTAGCATACCTGAGGTAAGTGGTGCAGTAGAGTGCAGAAGAGTAAAACAAGAGGGGAGACTTGGAACCAAAGAGTAACAAGGACTGAAAGAGAACTGAGCTTTGAAACAGTTGTGGAGACTATATCAGAACAGAGACTGGACCACAGTGCAGGCTGTTCTTCCATGCTACACCATCCGGTTTTAATGCAAGTCAAAGAAAGAAGCAGAACACTACCACCCTTACAGCCTTCCATCTCATTCTTATTTTGAGGTTAGCCCTTGGTGTCATTGACTTCTTATCCCAGCCGAGAAAACAGTCTCTGAAATGTGGTCATCACGTTTCCTATGTTTTGTTGTTCACCAAGAGACTCTGTCTTAAGGGAATAAGGTACCCAAGGACCTTCTCTAACCTACACACACATATACAAACATACATACACACTTGCAGACACACGTTCACATGCATACATGAGCCCTACACATACATGCACACTCACAATGTCTGAGAGAAGCAATATGAAGAAAGAAAACTCTATTTTGGCTTCTAATAGCAGAGGTTTCAATCCATGGTCAGCTATCTACCTGCATGCTGTGTGCTTGTATTAATTTAGTGCATCATAGTAAGGAGTCTGTTGTAAAGGGGACAATCACCTCATTGCCAGTAGGAAGCCAAGAGAAAGGGGAAAAAGGTTCAGAGAGCAAGATGTCCTTCAAAAACATCCCCAGTGGTTCACTTTTTCAACCAAGCTCCACCACTTAATGGTCCGTTCAGCTACGAATTTATCAATGGATTCACCCATTGATAAAGTTTAAACCTTTGTGATGGAATCAGGTAGTAAGCTGGAAGCACATGAGCCCCTTTTGTCACCCTCAAACCACAGCCTTGTCCTTGTGTTGCTTATGTTTTCCCTAAGGAAGTTAAATGGGAAAGAAACAATTGGCTTAGACCCCTCACACATCAATGCTTGTGAGATGAAGAGAAGCCAAGCATGGAAGAGAGAGCTCATGCTCCCAGAGAGGGAGGAACAGGACTTACTGCTCTAAACCAGGTAAAGAAAGACTCCTCGGTAAAGTGCCATTTCGTAGAGGTATAAAGGAGCAGAGAGAGCTTCATATTATCTGGTGAAGGAAAGAGCCAGACATAAAATTGTAGTTGGAGCAAACATCCTGAGAGACAGCTTAGCAGACCGAAGGAACAGCAAGTGGTTGTCAGTATAGAGGTCACCAGGGGATGTCGAGCAAAGGAGTGGACATAGTCTCGTTTGCATTTTGAAAGGAGAGACTTTCACGATAACCTTAGCATGAGATGGCAGTCGCACGGGCAAGACCGTGACACCATGGTCTGAAGTAGCACAACAGGCCGTGAGAGGGAAACCAGAAAATGATGTGAGACTTGACCTACTGCAGCAGGAGAGTCAGCTGCTTAGGCCTGGAAGAGGAGTGGTCAGGAACACCCTCTCCATCTTAGGGCATGCCTAGGACATTCCCACGTTGATGTGTTAGGTCAGCAGTTTCTTGAGTAGACACCATCATCAAGAACTGACTTTCAAATCAAGATGTGTGGATATGACGACCAGGTGCAAAAGCTGTATCTTGCCATCCTCTTAGTTTAGACAAGGAGCGGGAATGGAGAGGTGGGGTCTCCCTTCACAGCCCCAGCCAGTCTCCTTGCTTCCCTAGATTCAAATTTTCTGGGTGAATTTCTATTCCCCAAATTAACCACTGCAGCTTGGGAATCGCAGTGTGCTAGTGATTTCTGAGTCTTGAGTTGTAGTCTCTATCCAGCACCCAAGAAGAGAACCCAAGGATTGTGAGGGAAGGATGCCCCAGAAGAAGAAACAGACTAAGCTGGTATATGAAGAGACACTTAACAAATGTTTTAATGCAAGGATGTAGAGCAGAGGAGTATTCCCTTTTCCCCCTTCTGTGTAAGTGGTCTGTCATAACTGTGTTAGCATGTCCCGGAGATTCACTCAGATGTTCAAGCTCGGCACTCAGTGTAATGGGGTCCTTTGAGAGATGGTGAAGTCTTGATGATGTCATGAGGTTTTCCTCCCTTCTCACGCAGCCCAGAGGCAATCATCTACAAGTCAGAATGCTCTCTCTGGGAACTGGATCTGCCACTACCTGGTTTCCAGAACTGTGGGAAATAAATTTCTGTTTTATATACCCAAGCAAACGCGAGGCATAATAGAAGGACAAGCTTACACGGAGCTGGGCTGACCCGGGTCTTGTTAGTTATGCTACCTGAAGAAGCGATTTACCTCCTAGGATCCGTGCCGGAGAAGCTGGTCCATCTCGCTCTCAGAGTGGTACAGGGTGACACGTGACAGTATATTCATTCACCTGGGAATAAAGCTTTTGAGCTTTAACTGTGTTTAGGTATTGTTTGCCGTTAGTGGTGATAAGAAAATGAGGTAGGACTGTTTGAAACTGATTTGAGGTGTGTGTGTGTGTGTGTGTGTGTGTGTGTGTGTGTGTGTGTGTGTGTGTGTGTGTGTGTGTAAAATCTGTTTCCATCGGAATAGGAATCCTGGGTAAATGGCCTTCAACAATGAGGAAGCCAGCACTTGCAGGCTTTTATTCCTTGTAGGCTGCCTCTACCTTACAGCCCCCGACATTAGTTTTGTCTCTAGCTCAACTCATTAGAGCCACATCCCATAAAGGGAACCTACAGAAAACCAAACGAAAATCTCAGAAGAGATTTGTCTTCACCAACCTAAATTAGAACCCTGAAAACGGACATTAAAGACACAGAGGAAGCCATGAAGCTTCCACAAGGACTCCACTCTCCAGTACCTCCTGTCCTGTCCCTGGCGGCCCCAGAATGGGGCTTACAAATTAGTGGTGTCGCGGACCTGGAGTACATTAGCCTTCTAGTAACTTCTGAACTGTCTGAAACTCGGGGGGGAACACAGAAGAGGATTACCTTGTCTTCCTTTCGTTGTTGTTGTTGTGTTTCGCGTTGTTCATTTGGGGTTTTTTGAAAACCAAAGAAAGAATAGGCGACTGGACAGACAGACAGAAAATTGCCTGGAGCCGGATTATTAGCAGCTTAAGGAATAATCTTTTAAGTGTATTGCCAAACATACCACAGAGAGATCTGAAATAGCTCTCCAGCCAAAAAGCTGAGGCGGTATGGTAACCACACACCTCAAACTGCTTTTCTGACCACGGAGACTTTAAAATGCTACTTTCATCTTGCTAAAAGGTGGGTAAGTCTAGAAGGGTTGAAACTTGCACTACTGAATCTGCTCTCATATTTTTTTCAACTGAAACTTGAATTTTTAGAATTTTTTATGTATTAATGGGAAAAATATTCCTGCAATCCCCTAGAATTTCAATAAACAAAACTATTTTGGCTAGATTTTTCTTTTGTCTTCATTTTTATTTTGAAAGATAGAAGAAAATAGAAAAAGTGACATGTTGTGTTCTCTGCCTATTTCATTCTGTTTCTGGAGCAGGTGGGAGAGGAGCAGGCAAAATTGAAACTGGAGTGGTTCTGAATTAATATTTACATTTATTATAATAAATTCAGACAATACAAGTGTATCCATTAGAAAATGAAGACTTTACATTTCCCTTATGCCATTTCCTCAGGATCATATAATTTTAAACTGTTTTCTATTCTTACATTATATAGAATTACAAACTGTCCTGCAATTAAATACATAGTCACTCTAACTTTCCACTTTCTTTAAACTTACTAAAGAAGTTATAAAATGGCCACAATGAACAGAAAGGTTAAATATCTTTGGTTAAAAGTCAATCAACATTTGGTACCTACAGCCCAAAGTATATAGAAGCTAAGGGTTATCTACATTCTTCCAGGTGTAATGTTTATGAGAATGAAATTAGCAGAACATCCAAGTAAGCATAGTTATAGTCAGAAGTGTGAAGGTCACTGAGTCAGACAACCTGGAGAATAGTCCCAGAAATAGAGACACGTTAGCCTGGGATGTCAATGGCAGCCAGCAAAGACTCAGATCCATACACAAAGAAACATTCTCAGGAAGATTGACAGAATTATCCCTCCTGGCAACTTGTTACAAGAGGGGGCATTATGAATTCTAGCACACTTTTGCTGTCCTTTCTTCCGTCATTCTGAAAAAACGTTTTCCCTTTTGTCAACTGCACCTCACTTTAAGAGATGTTTGACTGCTGGGCCTGGCACACACAATGAGATGCATTGTTAAAAACCGCAAGTTCTGAACTGCGTGCGGTTTTGCTCTCCTTAGGCTAACTACTGGATAGTGACGCAGATCTACAATTGCCATGTTCCTTGTGCCTGTGTCATCACCCAGCAACTGCAGTGCCCGAGCTTCCCAGTGACTAAACGGTTTAGGCTGGATTTTCATTCTCTGAGCCACCGAGTGCTAAGGGCTGGAAACCGGTCATAGTGTGGTTGCCTGAACCTGGTGATTCACGGAGATACTAAATCTCTCACAGCCAGTGGTGTGCTGGGAAGTAGTTCACACCCATTTCTCCAAAGCAGGGAGCAGCGTAGCTCTGGTCTGTGTCATCTACCAGTTTCCTTTGGAGAACGTATGTCTGTCATTGGTCCATTTGAAGGTCTCCACACAAAGCCTTCAGACACAGTGTCTTCAGACATAGGAGGGGAAGCAAACACCCTCATCCTGAGATCATCCACAAGCCTCTGCCAGCATCTCCCTTCACAGAGACCTTAAAAACACAAATGGAAGTTAGAGACACCAAACCTGTCACCTCCCACACCCCAATGGGAAATGGGGACCTGGAAATACTTACCCACTGCCCATTGCATCCTTCTCCCCTCTAGTAAGCTGAGGTCAATTGCTAAACTATGCTTTTGATCTTGGGCCTCTTAAACTGAACTCAAGACATTAAAGACTCTTGTTCTGTTGCCATATTGCGTATTTGGTATTCTTGTTACCTGTGGGGGAAATTGAAAAACTGGAAATAAAAGCACCTCCATGAATGTTTTTCATACCAGAAAAAGCAGTAGGAGCTTATTTCCTACCACAAAGATAAAGCCAAAAGGAAGGCTAAGAAGCTGTAATTATTCCTGAAAGCACAGTTTCAACAAACAGTGCAATGATCAGCACCTTCTACCCAAACGCTGTACCATGACTTGACTTCTAGATTCACAAGTTGGTCCACATGGTCAATGCACAGCAAGGTGTCAGCGAAGCAGTAGATACATGTTTTCTGAATAACTAAATGAAGATTCACCTCCCCTCTGCAACTCCTTACCAGGAGAAAATGCCCATTATTACCCCCGGCTATTTTAATATGTAGCGACATGAAAGTCGTTGATAGAAAAAGATATGATCAGGTGATTTCTCAATTTAGCATGGAAAGAATTAGCTTGCTAAATTATTAAAAGAAAATACATATTTCTAAAATTCCCCAAAATATTTGCTGTTTGTACTGTCATTGTTCCTCAAAACTTTCAAGTCCAATACCCTGGACGTTAGCCTCTATGTGTTGACAGGCAAATTGAGCAAATAAAAAATGTGATATTCAGTGGAGCCTGGAGAGATGGTTCAGCAGTTATGAGCACTTGCTTCTCTCCCAGAAGACCAAGGTTGGATTCCCAGAACTCACACTTCAGCTCACAACCATCTAATAACTCATGCCAGGGCTTTCAGTGCCCTCTCCTGGCATCTGTGGCACCAGGGATGCACATGGTGTACAGACATACCTACAGGCAAAAACATTGTTGAAAAGTGGCGGTTAATAAATGTGCTTGGCTCAGAACTGGGCAGCAAATACCATTAATTAATTTTCTGTTCACCTAATATATCTCCTGCAGTTTTCCTCTTTAATACTAGATAATACATGTTACCTTTGATATAATCTCCACAGCTCTGCTCCAACTAGAAAACCAGAAAGCAACTAAGCTAGCATTTTCAAGTGTTCTGGTCAGTGAAGATCTGCTGAGCTGATGAGAGAAGGATTTCTTAGGAAGTGACAACTCACTAACTTCATTTCCTTAAAAACATGCATGGTTCCCAGGTTCTTCCTTCTATTTTCCAAACCCCTAGGCTCTTAATGTTTTCCATAATTCTCATAGGAAATATCCTTCTTGAAGCTATAAGTTGCTGTCTGGTTGGCTAATCTATGCTCTGGTTCAGGGATCTATGCAGCGGGGATGTTCACCAGATGAACGAATGGATGGTGTAAGAGCAAACTCTTACTGTTCTAGAATATAAATGTATGTTTATATCTACTCGAATGGAAAATACTCACTTAGAACACATCTCATGGCTAGCATGGACACTGCCTATATTTATATCCAATTATGGGTCATATTAGAGACCAGAAAATAGAATGCTATTTATCCTTCCATACCAAGTTAAATCTCCATGACTTGTGGTTATAGTTGCTATAACATAATCACCATCATCTTCCTTTTTCCTGAATGAACTTTCTCCAATACATTTTCTGCTTGTTTGCTTGTTTTTGTTTGTTTTTCAAGACAGGGTTTATCTATGTAGCTTTGGAGCCTGTCCTGGAACTCACCCTGTAAACCAGGTTGGCCTCGAACTCACAGAGATCTGCCTCCCAAGTGATGGGATTAAAGATGTGCACCATCACCACCCAGCTTCTCCAATCAGTTTTAAAGGTCTTCGCCTGCTTTTATTACTGAAGCCTTTTGAAAGCCAAGTGACTTCTTTCAGAATTAAAAAAATTTCAAAATAATACCAGAGAAGGAAACTCACCAGCTTAGCTACTCTTGCGTCTTCTATTTAACTAAATACCCAAGTGACCAGTCCAAGTTCTCCCCAGCTTCCTGCTCTATACCTACACAAAAAGGACACAATCTTTATGAAGAAGTCATCGAATCTGGCAGTTTACAGGGAAGGAGAAAACTATAGCCCTTCTAGAGAGCAGGAGTTAATGTCTGTTATTGTCTGCTTCCTGTCACTTGCAGAAATCAGTCTTTTCAGTACAAGAAGTTAACTTCAACTAAAGTTAGTTGACTTTTCCTGTGCCTAGTCATAACTTGTAGTTAATTGAGTCCAGCACACAGGCTTTGGGAACTCTTTCTGTTTTGTTTGTTTTCTTTAGAAGACATTTCACTTAACATTTGCCCTACCTATCAGCTGAAAACCAATATCTTGAATAGAAAACAAAATGCTACTGATTGTTAATACGACTTACTGGTGTTCGGAGTGTAACACTAAGATGAGTTAGCATCTGCTTTAGCGAACACTTTCACAGTACTGCTCACCGCTGAGTTTCCTCCTGGTTTTTCTCTTCAGCTGCAGGTTGACTTTGGTGGCCCTGGTTCACTCAAGAAACCCCCGGGGCTTGTGATTCAGCCTCTCTGCCAAATCCCCATTGTGGCAGAAGCAGAGTTTAAATCCGTCAACCCAACTTTGCCAGTGATACCAGGGCGGGGCAAGCTGACAGATTAATGCAAGCTTTAATCGTAAACTTCCCCAAAACTGATATAATGCAGCAGTTTCTCTTACACAGGGTGCAGTTAATAACCATTTCTCATTCAGCACTGAGGTACAACACCGCCATTAGGCTGTGCCTTTGCAATAGCTGAGTCACTCCTTCCATTTGGTGTCAATTAGGCTAATTAGTGGTTAGCAGATCCGGCTGCCCTTCAGTCATTTGGAAACGGCTCTCTGCACATGTCAGGCCCCAACTCTGAGGTCTTCTCACACACTGACATGAACGTCTCCACTGCTCAGGCAGAAGCTGTTTAGAAAGACAGCATTTGATTGGCCGTAACACTTACCCAGCCAATGTCACAAACTACAGTTTTTGATGGCCACCCACTGATTCTATGGCCTCTTGGCGGCCACCAGCTGCTGCAGTACAATTTGTTGGCCACTGATACAACCGAATCCTATTATCTTTTCATCTCACCAGCTAGGTGGTCGGGGTGTGCTTCCCCCTGAGGGTGCATGTACCTGTTAAGACACTATTTCTTTTGGCTCTCGTTCTAAACCCAGGCAGAGGGGATTAGGAGCCTGGCTTTTAATTGTGCTTGCCTTTTTCTTTTGTGAATGCCAATCGTTCTGCAGTACCTTTTGTGATATGAAAATGAACACAGGATTAAAGCATATTTTTGACTTCTCACCAACCGTTCGAGTCTCTCAGGCACCTTCCTTAAGCCAGTGGGTGTGCTTATCACCACGGCAGCTCAAGCCTTGGCAGGAGGCAGGCACTGAGCAGACGTGGCTTCCAATGCCAAAGAAATCACTGAGAAAGCGTTTATGGATATCACTCAAAGAACCATTTAACATTGTCCATTTAGTTATTGGATGCAAATCTTGAAAGTTTAGACAGATGATCTTCTTCACAATACGGAAATAGTCCTAATACATACACGTGAAGCTCGTATAAATTGTGGGAAAACACTGGTTGTTCTAAGGGAGTTACTCTTGAAAACTAGCTCTTCAAAGTGTTACTTATACCTCATAATTTCAGTTTAAATAATCTTACTATATGACCCAATAATTTAAGCATTTAAGAAAAGTCTTCTTGTTCTAGTGCATCGTTTGTATTATCAAGCTTTTCCATTCTAAAAGAATTTGGTCTCTTTAGAGTACACATCAGATTACTTTTTCCACCATTAATTCAAAAACATTTCAAGAAGACAATATGAAATGCTAGGGTTTCTTAATCATATATTTAAAACATATAAGAAAATATATAAGCAGTAAATGCCATGTCAGATTTTATGTTTAAAAAATCCTCAAAACACATGACTGACATAAAAATATATGTGGATTACTTTACAAGTTAAATATAATCTATATTTTCACCTTATAAATAATGCATTTATTTGTAGTCTGTGTAATATATCTAAAATATATTTACATGTCATATAGGTTAAGCCACATACAATAATTTTAAGTATACCATTGAATTTACATATATAAACAACTTAAAAATAATATTTTAAAAGCTTGGCTGTTCTCATAAAAGCAAGGCAGTATTTATAGCCTTAGGAAATTGTTACCAGCAACAAAAAAAATCTAATAAATTAAAGGATCCATTTTGATTAACACCAACTCTGCAGATGAAATAAACACAGTGCTTTGAGGCAACCTACAAACTTACTCACACATTTTAAAGCATATCCCAACAGCCTCTTCGTTTTTAGCTATGTCGTCAGATTTGTTTTGCTTTGACAATTTACGTTCTCGAAAATATGTGTCTCAAATAGTCCATGCACTCAATCCACAAAGAGCAGGTTGAAATTAGATAGTTACAACAGATAGGCACAGCTCTGTATATACAGCAGGTTATGGGTGGGAAGCCTTCAAGTTGACTTTTACTTGCCTAATTGTCGGCTACCAGTAAGACTCAATCTTAGATCTTTTCCCCTAAATAGAACATGCCTCTTTGAAGGAATTTTTCTTAAATAGAATTACAAAAACCTACAGAGCTATGGAGAGTGTGTAGAACATATTTTTAAACTACGTTATACATAGAAAGTCAATTAACTTCTGAAAATTGAGACCTGGAGAAGAAAATGAAAGCTACAGTCCCAACATCAAAGCCTCAATGTTTTTCCTTGACAAGATTCCCCGCATGAGTGGGGTAGGCCCTCCTTAAACTGCAGCTCCCAAGCAGAAACAAATTCATCTCCTTTCTCTACTTGAAAGTTAACTCTTCCGCATAACTCTTTTCCATTCATTTTTGGGTCAGTCCCACACAAATAACATCACTACTTTCCATCCCAGCATCCATGTGAGATTTGCATTCTGTACTATGCATAGCACTCAAGCAATTCTCACGAGAGAACATGAGAGAGATGGGTGAAATGACACCAAAGTCTCAGACAGTGAAGTACAAAAACAGTTAAAATTTTACAAATGATACAGGAAATGTCCCCAAAAGGCCGATCTAAGAAAGGGTCTACGGAGTAGGAACATGGATTACATGGGTTATATTACAATTTGCACCATAGTTATCCGTTAGCCATTCAGTTCTTACATGTGTATGAAAAAGGATAATCTTACTGTCCAAAATGGTAGCCACTGGCCATGAGGGGTTACTCATTTCAGAAGTAGCTGGTCCATGTTGAGGCCTGCTTTAAATATAAGATATACACTGAACTTCAAAGATTTATATATATATATATATATATATATACACACACACACATATATATAGTATATGTGTATATAGATCCTTAACAACTTCTTAATATTAATTAGATTAAAGTAATATTTTAGACATATCTCTTCATTTATATTAGTAAGATATACTTCATGTTCTTGCTGGCCTTGCAGAAATGAAATACTTATAAATTGTTAATGATTTTAACATTTAATTATTCCAAGACACAAACTTAATTTCTTCTAATAAAAAAAGTATAAGTCAATTAAACATATGCTTCCACCAGAAATTGTTAATATCATATTTCTTGAATTACACTTTGATGGAAAGGCTATTGTGGATTTACTAACACCGTGTTAGGTAGCTAATAATCACTTCAATCACAATGGAGATTTGGTGAATTCTAACAGAAGTGTCAAAGAGACAACCTAACATGCAAAGGGAGTTTGCCCGTTTTCAACAATTGACAAAATAAACCAAAGCTATGAAACAAAAAGATTCAAAAGCAAAGCAAATCTTAACTAGTTAAAAACACAAAACGTGGGAAAGTATACAAAAACAAATTAACTGAGCAGTTCTCCACTGGTCGAGACATTCAAATACACAAATGATTTGTGATAAATGATGTACTTCTGTATTGTATCCAAGACAATCGCATGCCTTCTAGTAGGCAACATTTTGCATTCCTGTTGGTCATCCACATATATTAGTCAGGAATGATTTTAAGCCAATGGTAGATCAGTAAACTGAAAAACATAGAGCAACACCGTATACTAGACTTGCATGTACAAAGGAGCTACTAAAAACCTGGAGCTTCAACTGCTAAATATCTTTTAAAGAATGCGTTAATTCCAACAGTAATCAGCATGCTTCTTTGGAGTCAATGACTGAAATCTTAAATGTTTATCAACCAGCTGTTAAGGGCTGTGCAGTTATAAAAAACAGAGTGAACACATCCAGTGAATTGATTGAAATCAGCTCAGTGTTAAAGAACATGGGGAAGAAACGTCAAGCTGATGCAGAAAATCTCAAAGCTATGCTGGGAAGAAGCAAGCTAACACTAGCACTCCCATGCTTCTAGTTCACAGCAAACCTCCCTCCTGCAAACACAGCTTCCCAGAGATCTGTCACTTACTTAAGTTCTGCTCACATGGAATTCGACGAAATCCCCAGCAGACCACAAGATGGGTAAACCTGTTCTAACTGCTCCTACGATATCAGGGAGCAGAGCTTGAATTACCAATCCACCAGAGAATGCTAATGCAATTATGAGTGTTTACTTACACCATGTGTTTCTCGCGGAGCCTCCCCCGCTGTGTCAGGAGAAACCAAAGGGAGCTAATGTTTTATAGATGGTAAGACTCTGTTTGTTTTCAGTGGGGCTAAGTCTCCCAAAGCACTCAGACACACTAATTAAAGTAAACTGCAGAGGCCCATAATAAAATATATGTGTTTGGAGACTGGGAGATGAACCCTACTGGCTTATTAAAAGTCAAAAGAAAAATATACATTATTTATGACTTCAAAGGGACACATTCTACGCTCCAGTTTATTTAAAGGATTAACTAAGCAGTGGTTATTGGTGACCATCTGAACAGTTCTTCTTTCACGGTTCATTAGTTCTGCCATAGATGTGAGAAGTCATCATTTGGGTTCAGATCAAATATTATTAATCAAATAAATTACAGCGGCTACACCAACATTATTAAACAGAATCTTTGTGAAAATAGCCGCTAATAAATCTGTATTACTTCAAAACAGTTGCCTGGTTGCAACAATGCAATGTGGGCTTTCAAAATGCTTATAGATATTAAATACCAGATTCTTCATTACTTTGGCCACTCCGGAAATAGGAAATGGGAAAAATAACACCAAAGAAAATGCCTTTTGGCCACCTATTTCCAAAAGATAGTTCCTTCACCCAAAAAGTCAGGACACTTTACGTAGCCCAGTTTCCCTATTTTCAAGACAAGACAAGAAAGGGTAATTGTATGAGAAAGCTTTTCTACATCTAAACTGTTTCTTTCATTTATTAATTGTTTTAAATCAAGACACATGATTCAATCAAGAACGTTATTGGCATTGGGCTTAAAGAAGCCTGAACTAAGGATAATTGAGACAAGTGAACACTACTTCATTGTTTCCTTGGTTCTTGGATATTTGCAAAGTTATTCATAATTATCATTTCTGTCAATGAAAATATTATGTTATGTAACTAAATATTAGCATGCATTCAAAGACTTAATAGAATTTTTTTAATTTGAAAATATAGCATGGTATGGTTCTGAGACTACATTTTGTTATTTTGTTAGTTCACCTTGAAATTTACCTGAATTTGTACTTTGTTCCCTCAAATAAGAAACTGGACATAGATATTTTTTCTACGCTGTCTGAGAAGCAGACATCTAGAAGTTTCTTCACAGCGGACAATAGCAGACTGTAGATCTGACCCTGCCTGCCTCCTGGTTGCTCTGGTTTCTTCTCTCTTCTTTCCCCTCCTCTTCTTCATAGTTCCGTACCTCTGGTTGGCATTTGTTCGCATAAGGCGTTTTCCCACAGTCATTTATCACAAGTGGAGGGAAGCACACAAAAAACCCTGGAAGCGCACGTGGCTTTTTGAAGATTACAGGTTACTTTTCTTGCAAGTGAATAGAAATTACTGAGCCAAGCACTAATGATAGGCAACCTTTTCTTAATACATTGTTTTAATGCTTCTATATTATGCCTTCATTAAATAAAAAAACTTAAACTAAACCCAAAACAATACTTATCCAAAATTCATTTCATTTTCTTGATTTGTGTAGCTTTACCTCAGCAAGATTGAGATGGTGAATGTTCATATTACATTAACCTACTGACTGCAAAATTATAATTTCAATAGTTCACAAAGTATTGGCTGTAGAAAGTGTATATTATTCCCTCTTGGTTGTAAGATGTTTGCCTAAGTGCATATTACAAATAAAGTATCAAGTGCATAGGGCTGAGAGCTAGTCTTCTCTTTCACTTTCTTCTTTTACGTCGCCTTCTTCTGTTTGGTCTGATGGGGTTGCTACATCTGCTCTTCCTGTCATGCTAAACTTTCTAGCTGCTTTTCCCTTCCTGGCTCTTGGACCAATTTAAAACTCAGGACCCGGGTGCTTTCTGCTTCTTTCCTATTGTTGATGGAGATACACTTTTAGTCTCCCTGTATCCTTTAAAAAGCATCACATAGCAATCCCGCACTGAAATAATAAAGAAAGAAATAAAACAACTGTCATCAAAATCAAGCACACATCTTTGAAAATCTCTGCTCCTTTGATCAGTAAAGAGCAGCCTGGGTTGCACACGGTTACAAGCGTGTTAGTTCACTTTCCCTTCCTTGAACTAAATAGTAATGCCTAACCCAGCTCATTTAAATTCTCTCTACCAAACCTGGAGTACCCTTATTTTGATATCAGATTTAAAGTATTGTACAAAGATGACAAAAATTCTCAATTTTCAAATTATATTTTGGTTAAAAAGAAGATAGGATGCAAACTGGCCATCAGACATTAAGGAAAG
This sequence comes from Ondatra zibethicus, assembly GCA_004026605.1. Taxonomy (NCBI): domain Eukaryota; kingdom Metazoa; phylum Chordata; class Mammalia; order Rodentia; family Cricetidae; genus Ondatra; species Ondatra zibethicus. Next base: position 4,490 of record PVIU01000542.1, on the reverse strand, counting down.
AAAATTTCCTTTAATAAAAATATATTCTTCGAATCTTTGAGACTCAAAATTAGCTATCAGATGTTTAATCTGGTACTTAGCATAATCTCACTCCTTGCTTACTGGCCTCTGAAAAAAAATAGGAAGTGGAGGAAAGTGTCCAACTATTGTCTAATCTAGCATGACCTTGGAGACCAATTTAAATTATAACCCAAATCTAAACCTTTAGGCACCTGTTCAAATTGTATTTGTGTAAAACTGAGTTAGCAAGGTCAAAGTTTTACAAAACCTTTATGTTTGGAAGTTCCTGATTCATTTGCAGGGCCTGAGCTGCAGTGAATAAGGCAAAGTGGGATTTCTTCTTTCATCTCCTTATCCTTGTTTGTATAATCGCATTAACATCTGTCTCGCCCACAAGACAAGAATGTTCTTCAGGACAGAGATCCTGCACACCAAAGAAACACCCGTGTTGAATGGTTGTGATGGAGCTGCATCCATGTCAGTCCTGCAGGATCTTAGGGGGAAACGGAGTGATTCTAATTGGTGTTAGTTGTAGAAACCAGTAGAACGGAGACGCCTTCTGAGTAGATCTTGAATAACAAGCTCAGAGTCCATTGGTGGGGAGAAAAGTGTGTGTTTGTGTGTTTCGGGGAAAGATTGAGAAAGTTAGGGTATCGGGCAATTACCATAGGATGAATAAAGCCCAGGATAAGACACGAATATATCTAATTATAGCAAGTAAAATGACTGCCATGTGGAATTCAGGGCAAGAGATTTTGCAGCAAATTAGAGAAAACAAAGATAAAAGATAAGGAAACATGTAGAAAGCCTGGAAATTCAGACTACATGTGAAAGATTTTTGAACAATGAATGGCGTAGACTACAGAACAGTTACTTCATCAGAACAACCAAAACAAGAAAACTGAGTAAGAAAGAATAGCAAGACACTGGGTTAGGAAGACACTAGTTAGCTCAATGGCTAAGAGTGCTGTTAGGGGCTTCTTGTGCAGCGCTCATGTGAAAGTGTGCCTGCCACCCCAGCTTCAGAAAGTAGAGACAGCAGGGGCGGGGCGGCTCACTGGCCAGCCAGTCTAGTCCTAACAGCAAACTACAGCTTCACAGACTTTGTCTCCACAAATAAGGTATCAAGCAAGAGTGGAAGAAACGAACCCCCTCTTCTGGCCTCTGCATAGGCACACATACCCATGCATACATAATACACACAGCATCCACAGGGAGGAGGAGGAACAAAACTCCAAGTGGGAAATAAGGAAAAACTCAAAACGTATTAGACAAATGAGTTTTTCATTTAACTTAGGAAATTATTTAGTTTCAACAACGTGGTTTTAAAGATGATCTTGTCCCAACCGTCTCAATGACCTGCCCAAGGTTGCAAAGCCAAGATTGGGAGTGGTTTGCCTCATTCCTGTCCAGTTCTTCACTCCATGTGAGGTATGTGCTCTGCCTCAAGTTGGCTTTTTAAATTAAAGGGAATTAACAAAGCGGCAAACACAGAATCAGCTCTTTATTGCGATTTCACTAACCGAACAGTAACTTTATTTAATAGATCTTCCCTGCCACACAGACATCCCGCTGAAGCACTGTAATAAATGTAATAAAAGGGGAGATTAGGGCAAACATTGGTGGGAAGACATTAATTAGAGGAGGACCTCACCAATTCTCAGTTGACTAATCCTCAAACCCTGTAATTCTCATAAGGAAACTGACAATCTTGCTTTACTCCTTATCAAAGAGAGTTTCCAGCCGGAGAGAGTGGCAGGCTCAAGTAATCAGAATCTCATTAATTTTATTAAATAGACCATAAAGTCCCATAACAAATAATTAAGCCCTGTTAAACAGATATCCGATAGTCCATCTTATCCCTTCTTATTTATAGACAGAAATAAAAAGGCGTTGCTTCCAACAACAATACAGGGTGTTTGTTGTTATTGATGATAATAATTCCTTGGGTTTGTCTCAAAGATGTCAGTGCTTTTCAAAGCACTGCTGTCACACTACAGCTGGCCTACTAAGTATTATGCCCTACTCTATGTAGATAGAGCTTTGATCTGCTTTCTATTACCCTATACGCGAGATGGTTAGACAGAATATCACCAAATTTGGCACGTTTATGGTGGCCTGTGTTAAGGTAAAAAATAATGGTGGCTCAACAAATCCAAAGTGGGCACACAGGAGTCTCAAAGACAAAAAGCCATCATCCAGAAACTGCTATTGGACTGAGACCAGCACTGGTTTCTGTGATCTGGAGTGTGTGTGTTTTACAAAAAACCTCACCTGAGAAAGGCTTGGAGATTTGCTTTTGTGTTCTTTGAGCAATTCCACTCAACTCTGCCTACACAGATGGGTATTTGGGCTACAAATACAAAACTATTGTGCTGTCATTTTCTTTTCTTTCTTGGTTTTGTACTAGACTTGAGTTATAAAGGCAATAGAGAATTTTTCATTTTCAATTGAATATTTTTGTATATGGCCATGTATCAACTGTCTGATGCTCTAAGCAGGATGTGGATACCAAAGACACCATTCCTTAACTCCTGGACTCTGAGCTTATATAATAACCTGCATGGCTAAAGGGATCTTTGAAACTATAATTAAGATCAATATCTTTAAACTAAGAAGTGTAGCCTCGGGTGACTATTGTTAGAGAGCACTATAGAGTACATGAAGAATGTGGGCTGCCTCTAGGAGCAAAAACGATTTCCCTGAACCAATAAGGATATAGGAAAGGCAGTCCTGTAGCCATAAGGACCTGAATCTGCCCAATAGCCTACAAGAAGTGGGAGGATTCCTTTCCTGAGCTTCCAGTGAAGAACACAGCCCCACCTTTAGTGAAAGATGGACCTTAGGAGACTCTGAGCAGGAGAGCCCAAGACTTCTAATTCACATGAAAATGGAGAGAGAAATGGGTATTCTTTAAATATGGTGATAGGTTACAGCAACATTAGAAAAAAGCGTATTCCTGAATATTAGGATGGATTTTGTAAATTACGAGCATGTCATGTATAAATCTATGTTAGAGTAAATGTTTCCTATGACTCACAATATCATTGTGAAGGCAAAATACACACATGGAAGCATGTTTATTAGTGAGCATTGTGTTAGCAAACGTGTGCTAGCAAGCATGTGTGTTATAAGCATGTGTGTTAGCAAGCATGTGTGTTAGTAATTCAATGAGATAAATAATAAGTGTGTATGGGCACCAGGAAAGCACAGCAGTGTCCACCCAGGGCATTTGGGGAAAGCTTAAAGGTATATTATGTGCAGGGCAATGTTTCTTAAAATATAGCAGACCTGCAAATTCCAGGAAATCTTATTAAAATACATCTTAAAAATTCTGATTCACTTAAACCTGTGATGGACAAGGAGAAGCTGCTTGAACAGATTGCAAGACGGTGCCAATGCTGTCTGTGGGTTCTAGGGTCACACTTTTGGAACCACTGTACTAACAGAAAGGAAAGTGGATGAAAAACATGGAAGGTTTAGTATGAAGCTCAAGACTTGCTCAACAGTTAAATTAGTGTTTGAAAAGATTAATGGCGGCAAAAATTACTCAGGAAAGATTTGGAGGCTGGAAGAAATCTAAAGAAAGAAGAAAAATAATAAAAGAAAGAAAACGTTGCAGTGGGGTAAATATCAGGAATTAACAGACTAGAAGGACAGAGAAATAGCTCAGCAGTTAAGAGCACTGTGGTCTGTAACTCCACATCCAGAAGATCGAACGCCCTCCTCTGGCCTCTGTGGACACTGCATGCAAGTGGTACACAGACATGTACTCAGGCAGAACACACACATATACAAAGATATAAATAAAATTTTAAATAATAAAAAATAAAAGAGAAGCAAATGCTAAGGTTAGCAAAAGGCTATGAAGTATGAAAAATTAATAAATAATAAATAGAGAGATGTGGCATGCTCTATCAAAGGTAAAGGGTTAAGACAAATTATTTTGAATTTTATTTTTCCTTCTCCAATTTTTTCTTTTATAAGTTATCATTTTATTCAAATTACCAAAATTATTAATATAAATTTGCTTCATATCACTCTTTAATTATCTTTTGAGCTCTTTAACATCTATCTATAAGCATTTTCATTACTTATATTTTTTGAAAATTATTTTATGTGTATGAGTGTATTACCTGCATGCATATGTACCATATGCATGTCTAGAACCTTCTAGAGACAAGAAGGTGGTATGGAACCCCCTAGAACTATAGTTACAAAAGGATGGGGCAGTCACCTTTCCAGTCCAAATGAAGGATCAGAACTCAACAAGAATGGAGCTTTGTAGCCCTGCAATGGTGGTGCACACTTTTAATCCCAGCTCTTGGGAGGCAGAGGCAGACGGATCTTGGTGAGTTCAAAGCAAGACTAGTCTAAAGAGCTGCTTCCAGGACAGCTAGGGCTGTTATGCAGAGAAACTCTGTCTCAAAAAACCAAATTTGAAAGAAGAGAAAGAAGAAAGAGGAGGAGGAGGAGGAGGAGGAAGAGGA